>CABHPQ010201714.1:0-25609 GCA_902168405.1 Peromyscus aztecus
TTTTGAAAGAGTAAAAGTAAGTTGAATATGTGATGTAATCCTTCACATTGAACCATCTAATCAAACCAAATAGGGTAACACCTGTGTTCTTGTCAAGTCCTAGTGAAAAAGCTGTGTCAAGATGAAATGTTCTAGTAAACAAGAGAATAGACTGTTTGGCTCTCTGCCTCAGTAGGTCTGATTTTCTTTCACTACATTGATTATGTGGTACATTGGAAGAAAAAGCCAAGGATAACAGAACTATATACGATACATATGAACATTTTCAAATAATCTGGATAGAAAAAATTTATTGATCTAGCTCCCTGTTTCTAGATTCATACTCATAACTTTCAGTTGCACGTATGAAGGAATTCAACCTCATGTTCTCAAAACCTAGTTTGTGAAGCACACAATAAATATCCACTGAACGAATGCGTGGAGCTGGCTGTTACTCAAATATACCTCCCATTACTTCTCAGCAGTCAGCCTTATACATCCTCCATTGCCAAAGCTGAAACCAGGGACGGAGCTGGAAGGATTTCTTGGCAATGTGGAAAAACGTTGGGTGACTGGAGAACTTTAGAGATAGAAGACTGCATAAAACTACTATGTGAACCCTGGTTCGATGAGGAAACTGAGTCCCAAAGAAAGTGAGCCACTGTAGGTGATCAGAGTCAGGATTTAACCACACCTTCCACTCATGCCTCAGTTTCTCTTCACGGCCAGGCTGTCATTCCCCACAGGAGTGTAATTACGTGGAGAAAGTGGGATTTCGCCCTCCTTCCCTGCGAAGAGGGTGACTATGGTAAAGGGAGATAAAGACTTACTCTAGCAAAGCTGTGTTCCTGTCTGTGTGTATTTCTTCTTCATTTATGTTGTTTTCTCCCAGTTTTTACAACACAAAAAAGCACACGGTTGGAGTATCTCAAAGTGGACTTTTAAAGATCTGTCTGCCTTCCTTTCTTCTGATCACATGACTAAAAAATGAGTCTATGTCCCATGAATGTCGTTTCCTTAATTTTTCCTAGGGGGGAAAAATAGTAATACAGAAGAACATTTTCTTTCCCCAACATATAAACTCAGTGAGAATGCCACGGTGGCATTGGCAGCCTGGTCTTCATCTTCTGCCCATCCGAACACATTCCTTCTCAGTCAGTATTCAATAACACCCCTTCTGCCTCTGCTACAACAGCACTTATCATACTAGAGAAGATGTGTCAAAGCAAAATAAAGGTAAATGACTGGAAATGAAAAATGCAAGCTGGGCTTGGCGTGCAGGCAATGCCAGCCAAGGAGGAAGAAGAGATCTCTGAGCAGTGGTAGGAAATTTACTTAATGTGCTGGCAAATGTGAGTCTGTCATAATACATTAGATTTTTTTCAAAGCATATTAAACAGCTGATGTTTTTTGAGACCTGGTATTCCTCCCCACCCCGCCCAGATTCTGATCCATCTGAATCAGGCAAAAGGGTGACTGAGTCAACAGTGTATCTTTCAGTTCCTCCAACCCAGTTAAGTTTTTTCCCGTTAACCATGTTCCATAAGGGCAACCCCACACTGGCAGTTTGTTGTTAATTACATTTGATGTGCAGTAACACAAGAGAGCTAATTAACTTGCATCATAAAAGCTTTATTTACTGTGACAAATTAAACAAACTCATAAAGTGTTCAGCCACAATGGATCTCAATTATCATGCCGTCCAAGTAACATGCTACAAACATATTCTCCAGCCTCTCTCAGGTATCACTCCAGCCTTACAACCCTAGGACCATTACAATTAAAAATGGGTCTTTTACTGAATAGAACTAAAGTCAACTGCCATTCATTTTGCTGTCTTAGCATGTGCAGGCATGTTATGTGTCCATTGGTCAAAGTCATGTTCCTGCCCTCTTTACTTCTATGCTGTTATTCACATATTAAGGTCCTCCACATATTAAGCACATGCTGAATAATTGAGCCATACCTCCAACTCATATTTAATGTCTTAGCTCTTGATGACTTCACAGCTCAATGGAAAAGTCTTAGACCTCAATTAAGGAACTCTCATCGATCCAAAGAAGAAAAATCCTAACATCTGTATTCTGTGTTACACATGGCTGTCTAAAAGAAGTCACGTTAAATTCCTCTAGACAGTGTGGAGTCCTTCCATATACCTTATAGCTCTGTAAAGACTCAGCTGCTAGAAGCAGGGGGCAGTGCCTTCCCCTGATGGGAGAATGAGAGACTAAGACTTGCCTAACAGTGGACTGGAACAGAACTGCATGTCTTGGGAGTAAGAGCTTCTGTTACACCATTCTTTACAGAATAGGGCCTAGGATTAGTTTATCTGTGTAAAGTATTTAGAAAAAGGTTTTCAAACTACTGAATCCTCATTTCCTACTCTTCAAAATGTCAATAGCATTTAAGACAGTGTTTAGAAATGATAGTCATAGAGGATTAGGGTGAAGTGGTATGCTGCGGTTGCCTTCATGAGTATTTGTTGATACTCTCGGTACCAGAACACGATGCCTTCAGGCCAATCAATGACTAATGAGAAGAACTTTTCAGATGACAACTTGGCATACCTGGATCGCAGGAAGAGATTTATGGGAAATTTAGCCATGCTTATAGAATCCTCCAAAACAAATAAAGGTTTAAAAGTTGTCTAAGAGTTGATTCTCTTAAAAAAAAAATGTTAAAAAAAAAATGAGCTGAAAGAGGGAAGGTCTCTACAAAATTAACCCAGGGATCACTTTTGGTTATTTCCTTTTTAAGCTCTCCAGAAATGGCTTGTATGTCACCTTTAAGACAAGATGTCCCCATTGCCCACCTCTTGCCTGTTGACATTTATGAATTATCTGCTTTGCAGCTAAGACCCAGAGTCACTGTGTACCTAAAAGACTTTGTCCTCTCTCTATCTAACTGGTGTTTTTGTCTTTTGGACAGACATCGGGCTTCCATGAAAAGAAGCTCACCAATAATGCCTGGTATTTGACAATAGGTCACAGTAGGGGCTGGGAAAGAAATCACAGTAGGAAAGGCAGCTGAGTGTGGGCATAACAAAATGTCCTTTATTTACAGGAGCACAGACTATAATATGCAATTTCAACACTGAGCTGCACCAGAGCAAGTTGAACAGACCGCTGGTTCTCTAATGAAAACTTTGAATGATTCCAAAGGTCTAGCTCTTTTGCACTGGGTGACTATTATGTAATAACAAAGCAATGTGATTATTCCACCTCAGAATATTCATAGAAACCAATGGCACACTTCCACCTCTGCCAATGTTTCCTGTCCAGGACATTAGAGCTCACAGCTACCACATCAGTCTTCTGATATACAAAAGATGGAACAATCTTGTTTTCATTTACTGACTTCGTCATAAACTACATCTCACTTAAATGTCTCCCAAAGACTTACAGTTTTCTCCCATCCCCAGGACAATTATGAGATAACATGAAAACAAAGACTCAAAACAGAAATAAAATCTTAAATCACTTACACAAATGAAGAGACACAACTAGTCATACTGAAAATCTTCCTGCCTAGTTTATGTGGAACAATCTTATCATTCACTATCCCATCAGGAGAGATAGGCACATAAGAGGCTGACCAATTTATTATAAACAGGCCTTTTTATGCTACACTGATTGCGGCGATGTTACTATAACTGAGAATTCTGAAGAGGACATTAAAATACAGCTACAATGCCAAATGGAGTGGTTGGATTTTCAGAGCTTTATTCAGCCTGAGCATGACACTCCCTTCCTCATGTGGCAGTCCATGGGTGGCCATTAAATCAAACTGAGCCTCTTACAAGCCTATTCATATTGACCAGAGTATGGTGGCTCATTTAGCCAATTCTGCAAGTGCATATTGCAGAGAGATGGAGGGCATGTAAAGACCCTTCTAACACTGCTCAGAGCTCGCCTTGATTACAGTGCTCCCTGTGGGACTCAGGTGTTACTCACCCCGCCCCCACGGCGAATGTTAAGAAATTCCAAGCCAAGCCATGACAGCACGTGTCTTTCTGCTCGCATCCCTCCACTGAGATCCAGTCAGTTAAATCAATATCAGCTGGTCATTTCTCCTGAATTTTGGAGGGCAAAACTTCAAGAACACCCCCAAATCCCTCTGAGGTTTGTGTCTTTTGGACAGACATTGGACTTCTCAGCACAAGACTTGCTATGACTGACTCTCTTGTGATATTGTCCCTTGCTGACTTCACGGAGAATTGAGAGGAAACACACAATGCTGGGTTTTACCCATGAGTTTCAAAGGCTTTCTATCCTGGATGAGGCCGGGGCGATCCATCCTATTTTACGAAATTTAAAATTAGGTGGTTCTCTCTGCCCGAAACTTCCTGTGGGTCAGAACTAGAATTTCTCCCTCTCATTTCACAATCCTACTAGAGTTATATTTTGCTCTACAACTCCCACGGAAATGTATGAAGTCTTGGAATAGAACCGGAAATGTGAAAGTTCAACAAAGTACAGCAGCAAAGAACAACAGTAAGAAAAAGCATACTCCCTGACTGCTGCCATTTGGAACTTGTTTGAGGAGTTATCTTTAAATATTGTCAATGAATTCATGATTTCCCCCAAAAAAACCTTGGATTCATTTATTATCCGGGAAAATGTTATTTACATTTGACAAAAAAGGGGGGGGGAGGAAGGAAAGAAAGAAAAACAGAGGTGGGACTGTAACACTATAACAATAATTTTCTTGTGAAGTTCTAGAACTGATTCTAAAAGCAGACAGAAAACCCACTTAAGAGAAAAAGATATTCCGCACCCACACACATGTCTGCTTCTTTGCAAAATACTTATTTAATTTCGTATATACTTATTAAAAGTTGGCCAGTGACCAAATTGCAAAATATTTTACAACAAATAGCCCTACTAGTTCATATGAGGCATTGATTCCGCACTTGCTACAAGACCGGCAAGCCTTCTGAGGCTGGGGGTGAGACAAATTGCATTGCAGTAAGGGGAAATTATGTGGACGGTCCTCGCCACACTGGGATTGATACCGGAGACGGGTTACCACCCGTACGGACAGCACAGCACAGAGGTGCTCCATTGTAATGGCAAACACATAGCCCCTCGGTGCTCCAGACTCCTGCCACTCTAAGTTAGGTCATTTCTCTTCATAGTCTTAAAATACTGCAAGATCTCTAAGCACACACGTTTTGTTTGGTTCCTAAATCAGACAAATGGTTTTTTTTTCCCCATTCCAGCTCCCAAGAGCTGAGCACACAAAAGGACTCCGTCAGCTGACTTCAGGGACAGCAGGCAACTACCGTGTTCCTCTTCAGGTCCCTGGAAAAGCCTTCCTAGCTCCATCCTGCTTTAAGCCTGGGCAGCTCCATCAGCGAGGTGTCCGCGAGCGCCTCCTTGTGGCGAGAAGGCCGGCGCCTCTGCTTACAGCTGCGCTGTCTCCCACCCCGTGCGGCTGGCTGGCGTCTGCCCAAGCCAGCCCTGAGGGTGGAGGAGAAAACACTCCTGCCCGGTGCTGCCCAGAAGAGCATGATAAATATCTGGTGTCTTGGCTCCTGGAAATCCGAGACACTCCATTGTCCTAAGAGGGGTCGGCAGTGTGGCCTTTAACTGAGCCTCTATTCTCCACCGAGACCATCGCTCATTGCAATCTAAACTACAGCTTGTTTGTACCATGACACTAATAAATGTGCTTGAATCCATATCCCGACTTCCCAGTCGTTGGTGTTGCTCAAATACAGAGTGATCATAACGGGATTCCTAGCTGGCGATTTTTTTTTAAATCTCCTATAACATTTAAATTAGACTAAATTCAGCTGTTTGAGTGCCCTCTGACAATATATTTTCCCTCAGCTCCACGACTGTTTTATCGCTCCGTACGCACTTGACCTAATCGGCAACATCCTGCACTCTGAAATGTTTATACTGTTAAATGAATTTTTAATCTAACTTTTACAGCATTCAATTTCAGTTTCATCAGCCATCCACAGTGCAATATCTAATGTTTTAAAATAATCTAGACAGTTAAAAGGGAGGAGGGGGAGGGGGAAGAATCGCCGTGTTATGAAGCAAATGATTAATTAAAGCAAATTAGATTCTGGCAGCTCTTGCTGTAATGGTGCATTTCCCGACCAGACTAATAAATCTTCGTTGAGAATGTGAGCTTCCATGGGTTCAAGAGTCACCTGGGAAAGGACGTTATTGACTAATCCAGTCGTATTGCAGTTAGTTTTATTTTTCTCTTGCCCTGTGGAATAACAACTAATCTTTTTCAAACATTCAGAGAATGCATCCATGAGTCCGCTTTTGCTCGGTCTCTAAGGGCGGGTTCGAGGGAGGCTGGAAAGCTGGGAGAGTTCTTCCTACGTGACTGAAGTCAATCACGGTAGCTGATGGGGCTGGGATGCCGGCAAACATCAGCAAGTCTGAGGACCACTGCACCAGGCCAGTCTGCCGCAGCAGCACAGAGACCGACCGGCCGATCCTGAGGTTTCTCTGCACCTTGCAGCTCTGTGGGAGCCTTTCCCCTCTCCTGTTTGAGAGGCTTGCCTTCTCCCTTGTCCTAATAGCGGGCACCTCCTCCTTGAGGCAAGTCACAGCTCTCTAAATCCAGCCAAATGCCGCAGTCATCCACGCTGCAGTCTTTGCGCTGTTTCTGGAGGCACAGAAGGGAGAAACTGACAGCCATTTCAAGAGAGTCCACATACTTGCCTTTATTTAGACTGTTCAGAGTGTTGCCACCTTTAATCATTTCTAATATCAACTGTTGCGTTTTTTTTTCAAATTCATACTTGTGGTTGCCTAATTTATATGTTTTAAAGCGTATTTCCTACAACTTCCCGTCTGCTTTACCCCTGGCTTCGTTCCTTTTTGCCCAGATCCTAGCAAATGCCTGTGTAAAAACTAAGTGCTGTTCTCTATGCCCTTCACTCACTGAATGTCACACCGTCTCAAACTTATCAAGACACAGATTTATTTGACGTCTGTGGTGTTGTGACAGGGAGAAAACAGTTTTAAAACAATGGTATGCATACCCGGAATAAATTTATCTTGAGGCTTATTCAATGAGGAAGAGGGGAGGCCATAGATCTCCAGACTAAAATTTCAGATTGCAATAAGTAATCACACAGCATTAAATGTTTGTGTTGGCTTTTAAACACTGTGCCCACGAAACCCCAAGATACAGTGCATTAATATACCTCAGATTCTTCAGGCTTTCATGTGTATTGAACTTCCACCTCCTGCCATCACTTCGCTAATTTTGATTACTAAGTGAATTGGCTGGGGGGGAGGAGGCACAAATTTAAATATATCCAAATAAGTATTCCACTTTGTTCCTTTTAACGGCAGATTGTGCAGTGAGCTCCGATTACCCACCAACGTGATTTCCCGGGCCCACCACCTTATCACTCTCCCATCCTCCACATTGAGCCTGCTTCTCTTCCTTGGGCTCCCTTTCAGCTTTCTGCAGCACAGACTCCTGGTGCTATGCAGAATGGAACGCAGCCTGTGGTGCTGCTCAGCATGGCAGCCCATCCCCTGGCCGCTGGGTTTTTGCAGACAGTTTTAAAATGATCCGGTATTGCATGAGTTAAAAAAAATTCCCCCTGGAAAAGCTAATTATTGCATGCAGATACTTCTTTGTGTGATCAAGGAGGGGACAATTTAATAGGCTCTGTAATACAACCAAGAACAAAATTGCTTTAAAGGAAGTCTCTTGTTGAGTGACAACTCTGTTGCCTGAGCCAATTAGGTCCCAATAAAGAGTGTTGAATTGGCTCCTGCTTTCTCATTAATTATGTTCTGTCACAGACATGGGGCTTGATTTAGCAATTTTGTATTACATTAAGATACTGAAAGGCTGGGAACAAATGGCTCACTCTGATAATAGGCATTCTCTACACGGTGTGACATTTACTATCCAGCTGTCCGTAAGGCAGCCTAGCACTTCAGTTCAGGGGTTTATTTGTCATTGCTTCAAAGGGACACTCAGCTTTTCACAAAAAAAGAAACAGAGAGGCTAATAGATAGGACAAAATGTACTGCTGATATGCTTTATTAGAGATGGGATGCTAGGGTTTTGCTAACAAGCTCATCCGTTGGGACTCAGCCGAGTTTGCTGCCAATCATCCTGCACACAAAGGCACACTAGTTAACAAGGAGAAATGAATTACAGACACTTATTCTGCCGGTGGGATCACAAATACACCAATCTGTGAAAGAGGCACAAACTCCAGAGACAAACTACATATTTGTCAATAACCTCCTAGAAAGAACCCTAGTAATTCTTTGAAGACCTTTGATTTCGCATCCCTCTAAAATACATGTATAGGAAATGTTTTCGTTACCATGACATTCTTTCTTTGTTATTTGTACAAATTTTCATCACATTAAAAACAGAAAACCAAGGAGGTCTGCAAATGTTTTAGTGGGTCTCTAGACACTACTCTTCATGTCCCCCCACAGGGAGCTGATGCTTTGCTTATTTCATTAAGACCAACAGAAAATTAAATCTTTAAGCTTTAGGTTTGAGCTGAAATTCAGTATAACTCTGGATGTATTGTGCATACAGATTAAAAGAATCGGATTGGGGACCAAGTGGAAACTGAGTGCCTTTGGGCAAACAATTAGATGACATTTTAAGTTGGAAATATGCACACACATACACATATAAAAATGTGTACCGTATATATGGATACATACATATAAAACATACCCATATAAAAAGTTACAATCCATGAATATGAACCTGAATCGATATCCCTATATAGTAAATATAGCAAAGCATTTTATACACTGCATTTAGGAGCCAAAGCCAAATCTCAGGCCCTGACATGGCCAGCATTTTTGCTACTTGTGTTATTTAAGAAATCTCCTAAAAATACAGCACAGAGCAGGGTCTGTTGTTTTTTGTTTTTTTAAGCCAATAACCATCAACTCGAGTTTATCTGCTGACCACATGAGGTTAATCAAATCTGAATATGTCATGTTCAGATTAATTACAAAACAGCTCTCCCACACAGTTCTGGAAGCAGCGCAGTGTTCGTCTGATTGCAAGCCACATCGACTCACTTGATTTAGTTTTCCCTCCATCTTGGATGTGAGGACGTGAGGCTCAGCAGTGGAAGAGATAAAGGGCGGGGATAAAGGGTTTGGAAGATGTTCTCTCCTCTAACGGGAGTTAAAGTGTGTGAAGATCAGCTGGGATCTGTTTCCACTTCAGAGAGAACCGTTCATATCTCCACCTCAGCTGCTTTTCCTCTGCCAATGGCGGAAGTGCCTCAGGAAGCCCCAAGGTGCCTCAGGAGGAAGAACCGTCCCTCCTGGTTGCTCAGCCTCCCCTACTAACCTATGTCCTCTTAGTTCCTCTGACAAGGGCTTATTCCCTTGTCTTTGCTGACTGATTATCTATCTCTCCAAGGAAAGGAGGCCATGGTGCAGAAATGGAAAGTGCCTCTAGTCCTGGAGGTGACACACCTTTTTTTGTTTTGTTTTGTTTTAGCTTTCCCTGCCCCCCTGCAAAAAGGAGGTGGGGGCTGGGCAAAAGACCTCTTACCTTGACAATCTCTAAAACGTTCCCTGATTTCTGAGTATTAAAATAACACTTGATAAAGCACACTCCAAATATCGACTTCATTTTGAAATGAGACCAGAAGCTAGAGCAATGACTCAATCAGTAGCATGCTTGCTGTGCCAGTGTGAGGACCTGGATTCTGATCCCCAGCACCCACATAAAAGCCAGGTGCAATGGCCCAGGCCTGTAATCCCAGTGCTGGGGTGAGGTGCTTTAGAAACAGGCAGATCTCTGGAGCTTGCTGACCAGCCCATCTAGCCAACCAGTCAACCGCAAGTTCAGGGAGAGACTCTGCCTCAAAAGACAAGGCAGAGAGTGACTGGAGAAGACACCCGATGTCAACCTCTGGCCTCTAGACATACATGCATAAGTGTACACACACACACACACACACACACACACACAACATATACCCTCACACACATGACATATACCCCCCCACATACACACACACACACACACACATACTCACAAGGAAAAACATGAAACAATGTCCTAAAAATAGAAGAAGAGAGGTAAACAGAAATAAAAGAAAACACAGTGTTGATATTTGGCCCATCTCTTCACCCCCCACCAGAAAGCACTTATATGTAATTTCTCCACACCAATAATGCTTGAGAATTGCATACTTTTAAAAAGCATACATAGAACACAGATCTGATTGAAGTAGCTTACAATCTGAAGGGACCATGAAATTCCTTTTGCTCTAAAATTTACTATGTTTCTATTTTAGAAAAGCTTTCATAACAATAATATACATAATAGAGGCAAGAATCACTTTATCCTCACTTAGCAGGGGCTTTATCTTTGCAATTCAGGTGCTCCATAAGGTTGAAATCGTTGAAAAAGCCTGGCCACCCTCAGGCAGAAGCAAAGGTATTTATATAGACATTAAGTATTTATGCAGCAATTTACACTTCCAGAGCCTTAGTAACCATTCATTAGTTTATCCAAATAACTTCCTCCTGAAGTAGGTGAGTGCTTTGTTTCCCAGACACAGAGAGCCAAGTTCAGGAAGATGACTGACACATAACATGGAGGCTTTAGATCAGACACAAAGAATTGGATCCGGGGATAGGTTTCCTGGGGGCGGGGCAGGGCGGGGAGTTGTGGAATCCTCTCTTCCTCAAGACTTTAAAAACAGATTGAGCCCCTACAGAAATGCTTTGCTTGTGAAGACCTGAAGGTGGTTCCAACTCTCACAGCCCTCTTAAAGTACACACACCCACAGAGAAGCTGGGAGCAGGCTGGATCTCAGAGGACATGGGGAAGAATCACACAGCTGAGAAAGGATGCTTGGGGAAACTGTTCTCAAAATGTTTTCCTAGAAACATATCCCCATGGCCATGCCAAACCAAAGGTGGAGTGCAGGGTCCGTGTTCATGGCTGAGCTCTCCTCTGAAGACCCCCCTCTGTCACTCACAGCAGCTGAGGGCTTCAACTAAACCCCTCTGTCCCCCCCTGCTAGACGGACACCTAAGGTACTGGGTGTGCAACAGCCTTCACTACTAAGGCATGACAGTACACTGAGTGAAGAAAGCACTCTGGAGCCCTCAGATGATTTGTCCTGGCTTATTCTCTCACGTGTGTCCAAGAGTGTCTTTTCTAGAACCCTGATGACTTTCAAGGTTGTTTCCATTGCAATCCTCTCAGGCACTGAGACCTACATAGCTGTAGACCTATATTCTTACATTGTCCCCTTTGATCTTGAATGAACATGAACATCATTTGCTTTCTGTTATACATACAGAATCCAAACCAAAGGAGAGGGTTTGAAGAGGAAAGTTAGGTTGGAGCAACACCATCAGCCTCCCCAAAAGGCCTCCCTCCCCCATGTCAACAGGTTCCTCAACTGACTGAGGTGGAGCTCAGGCCTCCGCCTTCCTCTCATCACCAAGGCTGTGCTTATACTACTAGAATGGCCCAGAGTCCCTTGTCTGCTTTCCTTTATTTTGGTAAGAGCTTCATTGAGGTGTAACTTGCATATCACATAGTTCATTCAACAATCAACAATTTTTAGTATATTTACAGTAGTATACATCTATTGCTACTATCAACATCATGTTATATCATCCCCCCTAAAAGAAACCAAATACCTGGTAACAGTCATCTTTCCATAGTCTTCTCCCTTCATCCTTTTCTCTACCTCTAGGCAACACCAGTCTATTTTCTTTCCACATATCTGCCTGCTGAGTATTTTACACAAGTGCAATTATTCAGTATATCGTCTTTGTGACTAGCTTCCACTTAACATAATGTTTGCACTATTCATCCATGTTTGTAACATATATTGGTACTTAAGGTACTTTTTATCGATTTATAATATTCACTTATAAATATATCACATTTTATTTATCCATCTGCCATTTGAGGGACACGGGTTGGTTTTGTTATTTAGCTTGTGTAACTAATGCTGCTATGAATATTAATGCAAATGTTGCTATATGACATGTGTTTTCCTTCTCTTGGGTGCATATCTAGAATAGACTTGATCATACGGTAGCCATGTTAGCAGTCTGTTTCCAGAGTGTATTCACCACTTGGTATTCTCACCAGCAGTGTAAGAGGGTTGCAATTTCCCCCCCATCTTCTTCAGCATGACTATCTCTACCTCTCTCATTATAGCTCTGTAATATATGTGCACATTGTATTCTGACTTATATTTCCCTAGTAACTAATAATATAGAGAATATTTCCATGTGCTTAGTGGTCATTTATAAGTTTTCTTTGGAAAGATGTCTCTTCAGAGTCTACCTACTTTTTAAATTAGGCTAGGGGATTGTTTTGTTATTGAGTTACAAGACAACTGGCCTCCTAGATTAAAAAAAATCCCTTAGATTCATGATTTACAAATATTTTCTCCCAGTTATTGAGTTTTCTCTTAACTTTCTTTTATTGAAAATACATTTTTCTTCATAAACTATATTCTAATAATGATTTCCCCTCCCTCATCCCTTCCCAGATTCTCCCTACTTCCTCACCTATCCAACTCAACACCTTCCTTTTCTCTTTCTCTTTAGAAAACAGACAAAAAAAGAAAAGCAAAGCATAGAACAAAACAAAAAGCATAAAGAAAAAGCAACAACAGTATACACACATACACACACACACACACACACATACACACCAAAAATTTAAAAAAAAAACATAATATGCAAACAAGCAAAAGACCAGTAAGGTTTAAAAAAATGCCTAAACAAAGAAATATTAAACAAAAAAAAAAAATCTCCAAATACACCAGTGTGTTTGTTCAGTGTTGGCCATCTACTGCCAGGCACAGGGCCTGCCCTTAAAGGTTCTTTGTATACGCAGTGAGACTCCACTGGAGAAAACTGATTTTTCCTTTGCAAATGGTTGTCAATTGGAAATAGCCTCTTAATATGGGATGAGAGTTCATGTCCACTTCCCCCTCTCAACACTAAGACCCCCATCTAGCCGGAACTGTGCAGGCCCTGTGCATGCTGCCACTGTCTCTGTGAGTTCATATGTGTGTCAATCCTGTTGTGTTTGGAAGACATTGTTTCCTTGGTATTATCTATTCCCTCTGGATCTTACAATCTTTCTGCCTTCTCGCACTCTAAGGCGAGGGATTTGATGAAGACTTCCATTTAGGACTGAGTGTTCCAAGGTCTCTCGCTCTCTGCATATTGCCCAATTGTGAGTCTCTGTATTAGTTCCCATCTACTTTAGGAGGAAGTATCTCTGGTGATCACTGAGCAAGACACTGATCTGTGAGTATAGCAGACTGTTGTTAGGAGTCATTTTATTGCTATGTTCCTTTTACAGAAGAAGAGTATGTGGTTTTTCCCTAGGCCAATGGCCAATCTATTCTAAGATTCTTGGCCCCTGAGCAGTGTCAGGCATGGGTTCTCGCTCATGGAATGGCCCTTAAATACAATCAGACAATGGACGGTTGCTCCCACAACATTTGTACTACTATTACGCCGGAGTACCATGCAGACAGGTCACAATTGTAGATCACAGGTTTGTAGCTGGGATGGTATTTACCTTTCTCCTCTGGTAATGTGCAGAACACCTTCCAGTACCATGAACAGTAGTCAGGAGGGGTAAAAGCTTGAATTAGGCACCAGCTCAACTTCTCCATGTTCACCGACATATGTAAACGTTGTCTTCAACAATAGAGCCTCACCATCAGTTTGTGGAGAGCAACCAATAGCCTGGGCAATAGCCTGTGGTTTGGGGTTTCCATGGGGTCCCTGCGGCCAACAATTCATCAGCTGTAACCCATTCCTGACAATGAAGGTTTTACTTGGTGGCAAAATCTGTTAAGTTGGGGCTTTGCCTTTCTCGTTATTTGGTGACTACATTTAGATCTCCTTTATATATGTCTACGTTTTAAGAAGCTTCTACTATATATATACTATAGTCATACTTCCATATGACCCTTCAAATGACTGGGACCCTCAGTTTTAGCTGTCTTGTCCTGTATTCCCTTCCTCACTTCTCTCCTTCCTCCCACTCTCCACTTAACCCTCCCATCCAATCTCCCCCAGCCCCATCTCTCCATAACTCTATACTCTCTCTACCCTTCCTTAGAAGTTCCTGCCCTCCCGCCATTCCCTTTCTCTATACCTAACTTCTGGGATCATGTGGATTAGGGAATGCCTATTGAAGACTTTAACACTAATATCCACATATAAGAGAGTAAATAGCAGCCGGGCGGTGGTGGCTCACTCCTTTAACCCCAGCACTTGGGAGGCAGAGGCAGGCAGATCTCAGTGAGTTTGAAGCCAGCCTGGTCTACAACGTGAGTTCCAGGACAGTCAGGACGGTTACACAGAGAAATCCTGTCTTGAACAGCAACACCAAAAAGAGTAAATACTGTATTTGTCTTTTGGGATCTGGGTTACCTCACTCAAGATGATTTCTTTCTAGCTCTATCCATTTACTTGTGAAATTCATGATTTCATTTTTGACAGCTGAATAATATTCTACTGTGTAAATGTATTGTATTTTCACGATCCACTCATCTGTTGGAACAAGTAGGCTATTTCCAATTTTCGGCTATTATGGAATCCTTTAAAGCAAAGAGGGTTTTATTTTGATGAAGTCTAGTATTTATTATTTCTTTAGTTGTGTGTGCTTTTAGTGCCATGGTTAATACGTAATTCACAAGACCAATGTCAATAAAATCTGACTTCTAAGTTTTTGTTTTGTGGTCTTCAACTCATTTAAGTTAATTTTTAATGGTGTGGGAAAAGGGGTCAACTTCATTTTTTTATATGTGGATGCCCCCTTGTCTGAATAAACTTATAGAAAAGACTGTGTTTCCCCAGTTGAATTGTTTTGGCATCCTTGAGAAAAACAAATTCATCATAAATGTTGGTGTTTATTTCTGGACTCTCAATTCTATTGCTTTGTTTTATGTGCTTGTTTCTGTGCTCTGGCCACACTGTCTTGACTATCTCTAGCTCTGCCTCCCTTGAATTTCCTATGAGGTATAAGCTTGACCTTCACATGTTTATCAAGAAGTGAGCTAGAAGTTGGGTATGAATTGGGTTGAATATCTTAGCATAGTAGGGGTCTTCCGTTTATTTATGTCTTTACGTTTCTCTTTGCTGTGTCTCATGGTTTTCCAAGTAGAGTTTTATATTTCTTTTATACAATTTATCCCTAAGTGTTTATTGTCTTAGGATGCTATTTTAAATAGAACTTTCAGTTTTCTTAATATAAGTTTCTTGATTGTTCAAGTTTATAGGTATACAAATGTTTTTTCTATTTTGATATTCATGAAACTTTGTTAAATTTATTTCTGAATTCCTCGGGGTTTTATTTATTTCCAATACCTTTTATTTTATTTTTTTGCCTAATTGTCCCAGCTAATACTTGTACGCCAACATTGAAATGATTATAGCAGAGTTCCTTGCCTAATTCCTGATTTGGACATGCACATATTTTCAGATCCTGATAACAAAACTCCATGTTTACAAGTGTCTTGATCTCTGTAAGATGCTATAATAAAATACCTTATCTAACAACAACAACGAAAGAAAAAACAAAATTTATAAACAACAGAAACATTGCTAACAGCTCTAGAGAATGCAAAGTTCACAATCAAGGAAGCAGCAGCTATGTGTCTGGTGAGGACCATCCATCACAGATGGCACTTTCTCTATGGTCTCAAATGGTAGAAGCAGAAGGCAGAACATTGGTCACACTCATGAGGACAGAATGTTCATGACTAGACTAACCATCACCAAAGTGCCATGTTCTAATAGCACCACCTCTGTGATTAGATTTCCCTCTGTGAATTTTTAGGGGACATATTCACAACACCACATGTGATTAAATAGCATTTACTTTCTCCACACATTTGCCTATATGGGCAGAGCCTCCTTCCCAGCAATCCCACCTGTGGGAGACCACCCCACAGTAGAAGAGAACCAGAAGCTGGAGAGAAAAATATCTGAAGTAAAAACTTCAATGGTTGAAGACAAGAGACTGGACACAGTGTGACATTTGTATTGCATAAGGAAGGCCATAAAATGCTCTTCACTATACCATCGAAAACAAAAAACTAAGAACAGGATCAGCTCGAGCCTTCAGGGTTGAGGAGCCATTTCAAAGAAGCCTAAAATGAGCTCATGGTATCTCTACCTGTCATTCACATGCTTGAGGCAAGCACTGAGGGACAAAAGGAAAGGTGGGACTGAGTTCACAATCTTCTTTATAAAGTTGATAGGTCATCCTATAGGGCGTTCTGTTGCTAGAGTTTTCCTGCCTGGCCCACAGTCAGGATAAATCTCTTTCACCTGCCAGTCCCACAGCCGCTCAGACCCAACCAAGTAAACACAGAGACTTATATTGCTTACAAAGTGTATGGCCGTGGCAGGCTTCTTGCTAACTGTTCTTATATCTTAAATTAATCCATTTCCATAAATCTATACCTTGCCACGTGGCTCGTGGCTTACCGGCATCTTTACATGCTGCTTGTCCTGGCGGTGGCTGGCAGAGACTCCCTCTGCCTTCCTGTTCTTTCAATTCTCTCTGTTAGTCCCACCTATACTTCCTGCCTAGCCACTGGCCAATCAGTGTTTTATTAGCAACACATTTGCCATACAGAACATCCCACAGCAGCGTTTTCTTTATGATCATGCAACCCCAAAATTAGAAGTCTGTGATTGTAAAAGGCTCTACCCAGCAGGGAAGTGTGATCTTAATTATTGGCCCATGAGAGCTGTGGAATCCAAGGAGAAATCTCTATATTCTCCCCCAAATTCTTCCTTTTATTTGATAAAATGTAGGACTCCGTTTTTATGGAGACATAGAAAGAGTGTTAGCATCCCACTTCTTGTCGTCCTCACAGAGACATAACAGCAGCAGTTGACACCAGGCTATGGAGAGACGTCCGCAGGAGCGAGTCTCTTTTTTTTTTTTTTTTTGTCACAATAATTCTTTTTCTTTTCTTTTCTTTTCTTTTTTTTTATTTTATTTTACAATACCATTCAGTTCCACATATCAGCCAGAGATTCCCTTGTTCTCTCCCATCCTGCCCCCCTCCCCTTCCCCCCAGTACACCCCTCATTCCCACCCTCTCCAGGGCAAAGCCTTCCCCGAGGACTGAGATCAACCTGGTAGACTCAGTCCAGGCAGGGCCAGTCCCCTCCTCCCAGGCCGAGCCAAGCGACCCTGCATAAGCCCCAGGTTTCATACAGCCAACTCATGCAATGAGCACAGGACCCAGTCCCACTGCCTGGATGCCTCCCAAATAGTTCAAGCCAATCAGCTGTCTCACCCATTCAGAGGGCCTGATCCAGTTGGGGGCCCCTCAGCCACTGGTTCACAGTTCATGTGTTTCCATTCATTTGGCTATTTGTCCCTGTGCTTTATCCAACCCTGGCCTCAACAATTCTCAGGAGTGAGTCTCTTAAAACCATCAAGTCCTGCCCGCTCCCTTCACCTCTTCTGAAGCACATGCACAAACCTCACAGCGCAGCCTCTACCCATTCTGCTCCTTCATGGGAAGTCCATGGGTGAATAGGAAAGTTCCCTTAGAAAGTCCAGTACTTGAAGCAGGGTGAAAGTTTATCTACTTTTCCTAGGCTACCTAAAGTTTTTCTCATGTGATGATAACACTGTTGAAGATATCCACTCCTTTACATCTTTTATATACATAATCAATGATTATTCATTATAACTCAAACCCAGTTCCAAAAAAAACAAAGATTTTTAAATTACATTTATTTATTTGTTTATTTGTGTATTTATTTATTTATGCGTTATTGTGTGGGCCTTGTGATATATGTGAAGGTCAGAGGACAGCTGTCCATCTGCTCTCTTCCAAGATGGGACTCTCAGGGGTGGAACTCAGGCTGTAAGCTTGGCAGCAGGTAAAGCCATGGAGCCAGACCAGAAAATGTTATAAAGACCAACTCTAGAAAAGAAGAGAAAAGAATTCTGCTGAGATTTATTGAGGACTTTGATTTGGGGGACAGGGATCCAGTTCAGTGAGTAAAGTACTTGGTGTCTAAGCATGAGGACCTAAATGCAATCCCAGCATACATGTGAAAAAGTCTAGTCCTCATGCTGGGAAGGCAGAGGCAGGAGAATCCCTGAGACCAGACAGAACTCTTCGCCAGCCAAACCATCTAATTATTGAGCCCCAGGTCACAGAGAAGACCCTTCTCAAAAAGCAAAGCTCCTGAGGACTGATGCCTTAGACACATACACACACACACACACACACACACATACACACACAAATTCACACGACACACACACAAATGTACATGCACTCCAATAAATAAATAAAATAACTAGAATTCCTATCATCCTCTAAAGATTTTTCTGTATTTTTTTTAGAATGCAGTTTTTATTAGGAAAGATGTTTTGAAACGATTCACAAATTATTTTTTCCTTGAATGCGTCTGGCAATGTCATTGCTGCAAGCACATCAGTTCAAGTTTTTGTCCTTAACTTTCATCGTTTGTGAGTCGATGGATTAAAGAGCACAACTACAAATCTTTTCCAGTGATAAAATTCCTACTTTTCAGATTCTAGGAAGAAGGCTAAGGAAGATTTTAAGCTGATTTGAGATTTTTCTAAAGACTAATTCACGTAACTGTCTGATTGATTATAATGCCTGTCAATTTCACATATTATTTTTGAATTCTCTCTTAAATGGTGTCTTCTGGTTTTCCATAAATTAGCATACTTTCTTTAATATTAAAAAGAGTACTTGCTTTCTAACATTTGACTATGTCCATCATGAGAAAACCTTCTTACTTAAAAAAATTTCAAATAATATCAAATTAATGGGGGAAAAAACAGGAATTTGGAGTGAATTTCCAGGTTCTTTTGATGTCTACTTATTTGTGTTTACTGCCATCTATGCATACTACTGTATAGCATACAAGCCTGTAATTGACCAAACAATAACCACACTGTAAATGTGAGTCTATCCTGAGATACCATCTTCCTTGAGTTTTAGCCCAGACCCAGTTCCTCTGGCATCTATTACATAGTTGCTTATTTTTTCCCTTTCACAACTTTGAATTCCTAATGTTACATGTTCTTGTTTTAAAATTGCCAGTGTCTATCTGCTAGCCTGAAGGCCTTCCTTCTCTGGTGCTAAGGAGAAAATAAGAAAATAATGTCAGAGCTAGAATATATTTATGCCATATTCCCTTGGTGTCCTTCTTCTCCATAATGAGTGACTATAAACTCAATGATAAAAGCTAATTTCTCCCTGGGACTAGCACTTAAGCATCCCGTGAAGAGAGTGGAAGGAGGCTGGAGGAACATGGCTTTAGCTCAAGTCCACCCACCCCAGCCATTTAAGGTTGGGAGGATCACTGACGGCATCCGGAGCCACTGTCATCAAAGGGTCCATCCCAACTCAAATGCAGATTCTAGAGGCCAGCACAACTGGCTCTGCCAATTTGTTCCTCTCCCTGTTCTAATTTGGTCATACTTCCGTATTATTAGCTAGCCTACCTTTCCACAGAAGTCTTTCCCAAGCTGTCTGGGACCCTTTAACACCAAGCACTGCCAGAGCAATGCCCTGAGCCCCAGCAGAACACAGAAGAAATCCAAATGCCCGAGCTGACTTGGCTCAAGACAGGGTCCTAAGGCAGCCAACTTGTTCGTATGTACAAAACATCGTATTCAGCACCAATTCTACATTTTATTCTGAAAATCAGTGTAAGCAATATAATAAGGGCAAGTAAGAAACCCTCTGTGTCCATGTGTCCACCACATAGGCTAAACTTACAGGCCTTACATCAAAGATACGTTATTTCTGCCTCCCACGGTGGAACAGCCCTAGCGATGCCTAAATGGGTAACCTGCAGTGAGGATTAGACAACATGTCAGCTTTGGGCCCTAATGGGAATCACAACAATTAAAATATACACTACCGTTTTGAATGCATTTTGTCTGAAAAAGTTATTAAAAAGACATAGTTCATATTTTTGAAACACAAAATTATATGCTCTGCACATTATCATTTGAAGAATATCAAGGAATCTCTCTCTCTCTCTCTCTCTCTCTCTCTCTCTCTCTCACACACACACACACACACACACACACACACACACACACACGGGGGGGGGAGGGAGAGAAAGAGAGAGAGAGAGAGAGAGAGAGAGTAGTTGAGGCCAAACACTTTGGTTAAAAAATGGAACTTGAGGAGTCCTTTTGTTATTATTTGGGGCCTTTCTGTTCACACTAAAATTTCTAAACATGTAAACCAACAATTTTTATTTTTCTTAAATATCAGCAACACATATCAAGATAGAGTAGCATATTTTAAAGTCTTTATATTTTTATACTTAAGAAGCTAATGTTCTTTAGAGATTGTTTTCATTCATTTATATGTGTGTGTGTGTATGGGGGGGGAGACAATTTGAGGAAGTCAGTCTGTCCTTCCTTCCATGTGGATCCTGGGGATCAAATTCAGGTCATCAAGCTTGGAGACAAGCATCTACCCACTGAGCCATCTTGTTAGCCCATGAGGGTAAAGGGAGGGGGAGAAAGTATTCACATTAATAAGATTTTATTCAACTTGACATCAAAAGTATAAACTAAAACAGCAGATGAGACAGAGTTTTGTTGGCGTCACAATAACAGAAGGAAGAAGCAGAGGAAAGTATCACTTTCCGATGCTACTGAGCACGCTGAAAGTCATCTGGCCCTGTCAAAACTTAAAATACACACTCTGGGAAAGCCCCTATGGTTAAAGCCAATCATGGTATAAAATAACATTCAAATGGCATTCTTTTAATGTCATTAATAAGTAGTCATAGACATTTTTTAGTTAAGAAATTGATTAAAGAAAAGTGAAGTTTTAAAAATGTAGATATAAGTCAGGTTCTCAATAACTTAAAATGTGTTTATAAAGCCCCATGACTGGAGACCTAGTTTACGACATTTCCCATAGAAAGGAAGGTAGTCCCAAGTCCTGAGCAGCATAGAAGTCACACTAAGAGGGACCTGTGGTACCTTGGTTCCTTCCCTTTCAGGAAACAGATGTTGAAGAGTCATCATTGATCAAGGTGCTTATTAGGAGCTATTTACACACTTGGAACTCCATAGTAGTTTTTGCCCCAAATCACCTACATTCCGATGGAGAAAAATTCACACAAAACGAGTTATTAAGATGTTCTATGCACATGTCAAGGTGTCCTGAGGATGGAAGAGCTATCTTTAGGAGAGGGAATGGAAAATGTTTCATTGAAATGTGTTGCAGAATACCTTATGAGACTGAAAACCAAACTACCTAAGCAGGAAGCAGTTCAAAGCATGATAAAGATGGCCAGTGAGATACATTTGTGGCTTGAGGTACTCTCATGCAGGCTTGGTAACCTGAGTTTGGGATCAGGATCCCACAAGGTGGCAAGTGAGACCTGACTAGCTATCCTCTGACTTCTACATGTGCACAGTGGTGCACACCTGCACCTGAACACACACGTGAAGAAAGAAGGAAGGAATGGAGGAAGGAAAGGAGAGAAGGGAGAGAGGGAAAAAGGGAGGGAGGAAGGGAGGGAGGGAGGGAGAGAGAGGGAGGGAGGGAGAGAGGGAGAGAGGGAGGGAGATAGGGAAGAAGGGAGGGAGGAAGGAAGGAACGAAGGATAGATGGATGTTATTTTTTTAATGTGATATACAGGAGCATGGCCCTCCAGATCTTTAATACAGTGGATGGCCCCAAGTTTTCTTCCCTTCACCATCTCTTCTCAGGGGTCTCTGAGTAAGATGCTCCTGACAGGTGGATATCCAAGCATCACCAGCGTACCCCATTTTTCATGGAATTCTTTCCTATGGCTGAAGGTCTTTCTTTCAATTATGCTGAAATATTAATTGTCTGTAATTCATTTCTTCCAAATACCACCCTGAATCTGCCAATTGGGGTTTCTCTCTTCCTGGTCTGTTTGTCTGTGTGTTTGTTTGTTTGTTTGTTTGTTTGCTTGCTTACATTGGGCATTGTTTCTAATCATGCACATGTAAACTAAGAACCACCACTGAGACAAGCAGCAATATTGTTCCCATTTCACAGATGAACTAACTGACACTCAGCAAGGTCAAGTAACATACTCAAGGTCACACAGTAACAATGGTTTTGGTTTCTTGAGAAAAAAAAATTGCTATACAGAGTTGGTTTATTTCCTATTCCTGGCAACTTTGTAAAGGAGTCCTTGCTTTAGGTAAGAAAGTGAGAGGAAGTTGAGACTGATGTTATTCTATCTGTTGCCATAAGTTTCTGCCCAGGACAAACATTTATGCCTTACTTAGCACATGGTCCTTTCTTATCAGCCTTCTGATGAGGCTAATCCTTTGATTTCAAGTGAGAAAATTAGTCATTTTGATCGGCACCTATGACTCCCTAGAACTCTAGAGGCTGGATGAACCTCCACAATTACTGTGGTACAGAAGCAGCTTAGCTTCAACAGAGGGAGGCTATGGCTGAGAGAGCTGTGGCTGAAAAGGGGCAAGCCATTGTCTCACTTGTGCCTACAGCGATCTCAGGTCATCACAAAGCTGCACACCCACATGAGCCCGGCTTTCCAGCAAGTGTGCCTGGACTCAACACCCCCCCTACAACGCCTCTGCTCCCCAGTTAAATTTACACTGTCCAGCACAGTGGGAATGAGCCCATAGCCTATCCTGTTGGACCAGATGGGTTGAGAGTCTCTGTCAACACCAATACTATTTTGTACTACTGACTAAAATACTTTCAACATTATCCCTGAGGACTTTTTTTCATTGCAGAAGTAAAATTCTGAAAACTTAACAAAGTGTTTCTTCCAAAATATTGGCATTTAAAAAATTTTCCATCACTATTCTGTATAGTGATTTATGGAACGGAGCTTTTGTATTAGACAACCTTGAATTTGAGCCCAAAATATTCTACTGATTGTTTATAGGATCCTAAATAAGTTATTGGGCCTTGCTAAGCCTTATAACCTATAAAATTGTACATGTTTTCCAGGGTCTTCATGAATGTTTAATTAAGGGTATAAATGTGTGTGTGAGAGAGAGACAGAGTCAGAGAGACACAGAGAGAGTATGTGTATATATGTAGGTGGGTGTGTGGATGTGGATGGGTGGGTGTGAGAGTGTGTGTGTATGAGTATGTGTGGGTGGGTGGGTGACTGTGTGACTGTGTGTGTATGAGTGTGTATATGTATGTGTATGCATGCACTTTTTAGCATAGTGTATGGCAGTGGATGGTTACAATAAATAAAAATGGCTTTTTTTCTATGGAGTACTCCAGGGTTCACAAAGGCACGAGCCTCATTTTCTCAGATATAATGAATGAATCTAAATAACATGCAGGATAGTTAACTGTCACTGATTTTATTTTTTCCATCTCATGAATACTGATTGAAAGTCTGCCATGCACTAAATCCTAGGTTCTTTGAAGATGACTAAAATATCTTTCACTTTAAGGAGTTTGAAGACAAATGGACATATGATTAAATATATACATATATATTATATATATAATAAAAAAATTTCCACATAGAGGCTCACAACTGCCTGTAACTCCAGCTATAAGGGATCTGACACTCTCCTATCTTCTATAGGCACAGGACCACCCAACCACCCCACTCCTTAGCCCCCCCCACCCTTCCCCCCCCCACACACACACACTTAAAAATAAAAGGAAGATAGTTATGAAATGCTGTCCTTTGTGACTTGGCTGCTACCCTCATCAACTCACAATAGCTGTAGTTACCTGCACAAATCCTGCACAACATCAAGCCAATAACAACTCCATCATAGAGTGGAGGGGCCCCTAAGGCCCACTCCTAATTGGGGAGTTAGTGGCAGTTGATGGCTACTAAGGGAGGCAGACTCACTCTCCTTTGGGGACATGGCCACTGGTAGGTTGTTCATGTCCTACAGGATAGCCTCACACTCAATATGCATATGGTAGAACTCATTGGATGCAGGAAGTTATTAATAATGATAAACAAAGAAGACATGAAGTTGGGAGGGAGTGGAAGACACAAGGGATAGTTTGAGGGAGGAAGTGCCACATGGATATGATCAATACACCTTGTATAAATGTGTGTAAAAGAGCCGGGCGGTGGTGGCGCACGCTTTTAATCCCAGCACTCGGGAGGCAGTGGCCAGCCTGGGCTACAGAGTGAGTTCCAGGACAGGCTCCAAAGCTACACAGAGAAACCCTGTCTGGAAAAACCTAAAAAAAAAAAAAGGGTGGGAAATTAGTAAAATATTAATAAAATAGATTTGTAATAATAAATATACTAATTATAAAACAACCCGTCACCTGCTGGTGACCTAACTGGAATCTACTGACTGAATGACTGAAAGAGTCCAGTGTCCTCTTGGAATGAATCCTGTATCCCAATGACATCCATCTACTGCTGTCAACAGGTGACTTCCACCAACAAGCATTTTAGTCAACAAGTATTCCTAGCCTAGGGCTTCATACACACTTGAAACACTCAACTTCTGAGCCCCATCCCCAAGTCAAGGTCATGATCCTTTAAAATCTCATCTCTCAACTTAATACCTGAGACTAGCATGATTTCTGAAAAAAAAAAAAAATTCTGTGGCTGAGAGACCACGGCACCGCATTCAATGTTAAAGCTAGATATTCACAACTTGTTCCCTTGGAACGGAACTCACCCTCAGTCATGAATGCTGTCTAACCCACGACGACCAGAGTTTATCATATGCATATTCTACTGCACAGAAGGAACAAGAGAGAAAGAAAAATTAAAACCCATTGACAAAAGAATATAATTCCACCAGGTACCCAGAGCCCCTAGCAATTGATTTCAAGTAGACACTGCTTGATTGCTTGTCATCTTATTTATATGCAGAAATCTCAACTTCAACTCCAGTTAGAGGCAATCTTATTAGCATTACTGCATCTTCCATTAGCAACTGTCAGCTCAGCTCACTGTGCTTCCAAGGCACTCAGTGGAGCATAGGGCTGAGAAATGATCTCACTGACTCTGGCACTGGCCCAAATATTTGCCACTTTCCTTGTGCGTGGTACAACAAATAGGCAGTTAGACATCCTGGTTACATAGGAAGACCCACAGCCGAATATTAATTTTTGTAGTAAGAGAAATACAAGGAAGTCTCAGAGAGATCGGCTCACAGTAAGTCGAATCTCACTAATTGAAAGCTTATCTTCTAGTAATCAAGCATCTCATTCTGAAAAACTCTGGTTTCCGGCCTTTGTTTTCTTTCTTTTTCCTAATTGAGGTCTTAAATTGAACAGGAAGAATTGAGACCTAGTAGCAGATAGGTGATGGATTCAATACCTCAGTTATAACACCTGAAATAGAAATGTGTATTTGTATATATTTCTGTTTAAACAAATACTGTAATGGGTTCTTTAAAAAATAAAATAAAAGATGTGGTGCAAAGGAATAGAGGGCAGGAGTACAGGGGAGGCTATCAAGCAAATTGATGGGATACCTGGAAGTGCAGAACAGTCAAATTCTTGTTCCCAAAGCAGAAGGAATTTCCAGGATGGTTTGTTTGACTAGAATCTGAAAGTGTGAAGTCTAACGAGATTTAGAATATGTGTGTGTGTGTGTGTGTGTGTGTGTGTGTGTGTGTGTGTGTGTGT
>CABHPQ010201715.1:0-25908 GCA_902168405.1 Peromyscus aztecus
TTTTGAAAGAGTAAAAGTAAGTTGAATATGTGATGTAATCCTTCACACTGAACCATCTAATCAAACCAAATAGGGTAACACCTGTGTTCTTGTCAAGTCCTAGTGAAAAAGCTGTGTCAAGATGAAATGTTCTAGTAAACAAGAGAATAGACTGTTTGGCTCTCTGCCTCAGTAGGTCTGATTTTCTTTCACTACATTGATTATGTGGTACATTGGAAGAAAAAGCCAAGGATAACAGAACTATATACGATACATATGAACATTTTCAAATAATCTGGATAGAAAAAATTTATTGATCTAGCTCCCTGTTTCTAGATTCATACTCATAACTTTCAGTTGCACGTATGAAGGAATTCAACCTCATGTTCTCAAAACCTAGTTTGTGAAGCACACAATAAATATCCACTGAACGAATGCGTGGAGCTGGCTGTTACTCAAATATACCTCCCATTACTTCTCAGTAGTCAGCCTTATACATCCTCCATTGCCAAAGCTGAAACCAGGGACGGAGCTGGAAGGATTTCTTGGCAATGTGGAAAAACGTTGGGTGACTGGAGAACTTTAGAGATAGAAGACTGCATAAAACTACTATGTGAACCCTGGTTCGATGAGGAAACTGAGTCCCAAAGAAAGTGAGCCACTGTAGGTGATCAGAGTCAGGATTTAACCACACCTTCCACTCATGCCTCAGTTTCTCTTCACGGCCAGGCTGTCATTCCCCACAGGAGTGTAATTACGTGGAGAAAGTGGGATTTCGCCCTCCTTCCCTGCGAAGAGGGTGACTATGGTAAAGGGAGATAAAGACTTACTCTAGCAAAGCTGTGTTCCTGTCTGTGTGTATTTCTTCTTCATTTATATTGTTTTCTCCCAGTTTTTACAACACAAAAAAGCACACGGTTGGAGTATCTCAAAGTGGACTTTTAAAGATCTGTCTGCCTTCCTTTCTTCTGATCACATGACTAAAAAATGAGTCTATGTCCCATGAATGTCGTTTCCTTAATTTTTCCTAGGGGGGAAAAATAGTAATACAGAAGAACATTTTCTTTCCCCAACATATAAACTCAGTGAGAATGCCACGGTGGCATTGGCAGCCTGGTCTTCATCTTCTGCCCATCCGAACACATTCCTTCTCAGTCAGTATTCAATAGCACCCCTTCTGCCTCTGCTACAACAGCACTTATCATACTAGAGAAGATGTGTCAAAGCAAAATAAAGGTAAATGACTGGAAATGAAAAATGCAAGCTGGGCTTGGCGTGCAGGCAATGCCAGCCAAGGAGGAAGAAGAGATCTCTGAGCAGTGGTAGGAAATATACTTAATGTGCTGGCAAATGTGAGTCTGTCATAATACATTAGATTTTTTTCAAAGCATATTAAACAGCTGATGTTTTTTGAGACCTGGTATTCCTCCCCACCCCGCCCAGATTCTGATCCATCTGAATCAGGCAAAAGGGTGACTGAGTCAACAGTGTATCTTTCAGTTCCTCCAACCCAGTTAAGTTTTTTCCCGTTAACCATGTTCCATAAGGGCAACCCCACACTGGCAGTTTGTTGTTAATTACATTTGATGTGCAGTAACACAAGAGAGCTAATTAACTTGCATCATAAAAGCTTTATTTACTGTGACAAATTAAACAAACTCATAAAGTGTTCAGCCACAATGGATCTCAATTATCATGCCGTCCAAGTAACATGCTACAAACATATTCTCCAGCCTCTCTCAGGTATCACTCCAGCCTTACAACCCTAGGACCATTACAATTAAAAATGGGTCTTTTACTGAATAGAACTAAAGTCAACTGCCATTCATTTTGCTGTCTTAGCATGTGCAGGCATGTTATGTGTCCATTGGTCAAAGTCATGTTCCTGCCCTCTTTACTTCTATGCTGTTATTCACATATTAAGGTCCTCCACATATTAAGCACATGCTGAATAATTGAGCCATACCTCCAACTCATATTTAATGTCTTAGCTCTTGATGACTTCACAGCTCAATGGAAAAGTCTTAGACCTCAATTAAGGAACTCTCATCGATCCAAAGAAGAAAAATCCTAACATCTGTATTCTGTGTTACACATGGCTGTCTAAAAGAAGTCACGTTAAATTCCTCTAGACAGTGTGGAGTCCTTCCATATACCTTATAGCTCTGTAAAGACTCAGCTGCTAGAAGCAGGGGGCAGTGCCTTCCCCTGATGGGAGAATGAGAGACTAAGACTTGCCTAACAGTGGACTGGAACAGAACTGCATGTCTTGGGAGTAAGAACTTCTGTTACACCATTCTTTACAGAATAGGGCCTAGGATTAGTTTATCTGTGTAAAGTATTTAGAAAAAGGTTTTCAAACTACTGAATCCTCATTTCCTACTCTTCAAAATGTCAATAGCATTTAAGACAGTGTTTAGAAATGATAGTCATAGAGGATTAGGGTGAAGTGGTATGCTGCGGTTGCCTTCATGAGTATTTGTTGATACTCTCGGTACCAGAACACGATGCCTTCAGGCCAATCAATGACTAATGAGAAGAACTTTTCAGATGACAACTTGGCATACCTGGATCGCAGGAAGAGATTTATGGGAAATTTAGCCATGCTTATAGAATCCTCCAAAACAAATAAAGGTTTAAAAGTTGTCTAAGAGTTGATTCTCTTAAAAAAAAAATGTTAAAAAAAAAATGAGCTGAAAGAGGGAAGGTCTCTACAAAATTAACCCAGGGATCACTTTTGGTTATTTCCTTTTTAAGCTCTCCAGAAATGGCTTGTATGTCACCTTTAAGACAAGATGTCCCCATTGCCCACCTCTTGCCTGTTGACATTTATGAATTATCTGCTTTGCAGCTAAGACCCAGAGTCACTGTGTACCTAAAAGACTTTGTCCTCTCTCTATCTAACTGGTGTTTTTGTCTTTTGGACAGACATCGGGCTTCCGTGAAAAGAAGCTCACCAATAATGCCTGGTATTTGACAATAGGTCACAGTAGGGGCTGGGAAAGAAATCACAGTAGGAAAGGCAGCTGAGTGTGGGCATAACAAAATGTCCTTTATTTACAGGAGCACAGACTATAATATGCAATTTCAACACTGAGCTGCACCAGAGCAAGTTGAACAGACCGCTGGTTCTCTAATGAAAACTTTGAATGATTCCAAAGGTCTAGCTCTTTTGCACTGGGTGACTATTATGTAATAACAAAGCAATGTGATTATTCCACCTCAGAATATTCATAGAAACCAATGGCACACTTCCACCTCTGCCAATGTTTCCTGTCCAGGACATTAGAGCTCACAGCTACCACATCAGTCTTCTGATATACAAAAGATGGAACAATCTTGTTTTCATTTACTGACTTCGTCATAAACTACATCTCACTTAAATGTCTCCCAAAGACTTACAGTTTTCTCCCATCCCCAGGACAATTATGAGATAACATGAAAACAAAGACTCAAAACAGAAATAAAATCTTAAATCACTTACACAAATGAAGAGACACAACTAGTCATACTGAAAATCTTCCTGCCTAGTTTATGTGGAACAATCTTATCATTCACTATCCCATCAGGAGAGATAGGCACATAAGAGGCTGACCAATTTATTATAAACAGGCCTTTTTATGCTACACTGATTGCGGCGATGTTACTATAACTGAGAATTCTGAAGAGGACATTAAAATACAGCTACAATGCCAAATGGAGTGGTTGGATTTTCAGAGCTTTATTCAGCCTGAGCATGACACTCCCTTCCTCATGTGGCAGTCCATGGGTGGCCATTAAATCAAACTGAGCCTCTTACAAGCCTATTCATATTGACCAGAGTATGGTGGCTCATTTAGCCAATTCTGCAAGTGCATATTGCAGAGAGATGGAGGGCATGTAAAGACCCTTCTAACACTGCTCAGAGCTCGCCTTGATTACAGTGCTCCCTGTGGGACTCAGGTGTTACTCACCCCGCCCCCACGGCGAATGTTAAGAAATTCCAAGCCAAGCCATGACAGCACGTGTCTTTCTGCTCGCATCCCTCCACTGAGATCCAGTCAGTTAAATCAATATCAGCTGGTCATTTCTCCTGAATTTTGGAGGGCAAAACTTCAAGAACACCCCCAAATCCCTCTGAGGTTTGTGTCTTTTGGACAGACATTGGACTTCTCAGCACAAGACTTGCTATGACTGACTCTCTTGTGATATTGTCCCTTGCTGACTTCACGGAGAATTGAGAGGAAACACACAATGCTGGGTTTTACCCATGAGTTTCAAAGGCTTTCTATCCTGGATGAGGCCGGGGCGATCCATCCTATTTTACGAAATTTAAAATTAGGTGGTTCTCTCTGCCCGAAACTTCCTGTGGGTCAGAACTAGAATTTCTCCCTCTCATTTCACAATCCTACTAGAGTTATATTTTGCTCTACAACTCCCACGGAAATGTATGAAGTCTTGGAATAGAACCGGAAATGTGAAAGTTCAACAAAGTACAGCAGCAAAGAACAACAGTAAGAAAAAGCATACTCCCTGACTGCTGCCATTTGGAACTTGTTTGAGGAGTTATCTTTAAATATTGTCAATGAATTCATGATTTCCCCCAAAAAAACCTTGGATTCATTTATTATCCGGGAAAATGTTATTTACATTTGACAAAAAAGGGGGGGGGAGGAAGGAAAGAAAGAAAAACAGAGGTGGGACTGTAACACTATAACAATAATTTTCTTGTGAAGTTCTAGAACTGATTCTAAAAGCAGACAGAAAACCCACTTAAGAGAAAAAGATATTCCGCACCCACACACATGTCTGCTTCTTTGCAAAATACTTATTTAATTTCGTATATACTTATTAAAAGTTGGCCAGTGACCAAATTGCAAAATATTTTACAACAAATAGCCCTACTAGTTCATATGAGGCATTGATTCCGCACTTGCTACAAGACCGGCAAGCCTTCTGAGGCTGGGGGTGAGACAAATTGCATTGCAGTAAGGGGAAATTATGTGGACGGTCCACGCCACACTGGGATTGATACCGGAGACGGGTTACCACCCGTACGGACAGCACAGCACAGAGGTGCTCCATTGTAATGGCAAACACATAGCCCCTCGGTGCTCCAGACTCCTGCCACTCTAAGTTAGGTCATTTCTCTTCATAGTCTTAAAATACTGCAAGATCTCTAAGCACACACGTTTTGTTTGGTTCCTAAATCAGACAAATGGTTTTTTTTTCCCCATTCCAGCTCCCAAGAGCTGAGCACACAAAAGGACTCCGTCAGCTGACTTCAGGGACAGCAGGCAACTACCGTGTTCCTCTTCAGGTCCCTGGAAAAGCCTTCCTAGCTCCATCCTGCTTTAAGCCTGGGCAGCTCCATCAGCGAGGTGTCCGCGAGCGCCTCCTTGTGGCGAGAAGGCCGGCGCCTCTGCTTACAGCTGCGCTGTCTCCCACCCCGTGCGGCTGGCTGGCGTCTGCCCAAGCCAGCCCTGAGGGTGGAGGAGAAAACACTCCTGCCCGGTGCTGCCCAGAAGAGCATGATAAATATCTGGTGTCTTGGCTCCTGGAAATCCGAGACACTCCATTGTCCTAAGAGGGGTCGGCAGTGTGGCCTTTAACTGAGCCTCTATTCTCCACCGAGACCATCGCTCATTGCAATCTAAACTACAGCTTGTTTGTACCATGACACTAATAAATGTGCTTGAATCCATATCCCGACTTCCCAGTCGTTGGTGTTGCTCAAATACAGAGTGATCATAACGGGATTCCTAGCTGGCGATTTTTTTTTAAATCTCCTATAACATTTAAATTAGACTAAATTCAGCTGTTTGAGTGCCCTCTGACAATATATTTTCCCTCAGCTCCACGACTGTTTTATCGCTCCGTACGCACTTGACCTAATCGGCAACATCCTGCACTCTGAAATGTTTATACTGTTAAATGAATTTTTAATCTAACTTTTACAGCATTCAATTTCAGTTTCATCAGCCATCCACAGTGCAATATCTAATGTTTTAAAATAATCTAGACAGTTAAAAGGGAGGAGGGGGAGGGGGAAGAATCGCCGTGTTATGAAGCAAATGATTAATTAAAGCAAATTAGATTCTGGCAGCTCTTGCTGTAATGGTGCATTTCCCGACCAGACTAATAAATCTTCGTTGAGAATGTGAGCTTCCATGGGTTCAAGAGTCACCTGGGAAAGGACGTTATTGACTAATCCAGTCGTATTGCAGTTAGTTTTATTTTTCTCTTGCCCTGTGGAATAACAACTAATCTTTTTCAAACATTCAGAGAATGCATCCATGAGTCCGCTTTTGCTCGGTCTCTAAGGGCGGGTTCGAGGGAGGCTGGAAAGCTGGGAGAGTTCTTCCTACGTGACTGAAGTCAATCACGGTAGCTGATGGGGCTGGGATGCCGGCAAACATCAGCAAGCCTGAGGACCACTGCACCAGGCCAGTCTGCCGCAGCAGCACAGAGACCGACCGGCCGATCCTGAGGTTTCTCTGCACCTTGCAGCTCTGTGGGAGCCTTTCCCCTCTCCTGTTTGAGAGGCTTGCCTTCTCCCTTGTCCTAATAGCGGGCACCTCCTCCTTGAGGCAAGTCACAGCTCTCTAAATCCAGCCAAATGCCGCAGTCATCCACGCTGCAGTCTTTGCACTGTTTCTGGAGGCACAGAAGGGAGAAACTGACAGCCATTTCAAGAGAGTCCACATACTTGCCTTTATTTAGACTGTTCAGAGTGTTGCCACCTTTAATCATTTCTAATATCAACTGTTGCGTTTTTTTTTTCAAATTCATACTTGTGGTTGCCTAATTTATATGTTTTAAAGCGTATTTCCTACAACTTCCCGTCTGCTTTACCCCTGGCTTCGGTCCTTTTTGCCCAGATCCTAGCAAATGCCTGTGTAAAAACTAAGTGCTGTTCTCTATGCCCTTCACTCACTGAATGTCACACCGTCTCAAACTTATCAAGACACAGATTTATTTGACGTCTGTGGTGTTGTGACAGGGAGAAAACAGTTTTAAAACAATGGTATGCATACCCGGAATAAATTTATCTTGAGGCTTATTCAATGAGGAAGAGGGGAGGCCATAGATCTCCAGACTAAAATTTCAGATTGCAATAAGTAATCACACAGCATTAAATGTTTGTGTTGGCTTTTAAACACTGTGCCCACGAAACCCCAAGATACAGTGCATTAATATACCTCAGATTCTTCAGGCTTTCATGTGTATTGAACTTCCACCTCCTGCCATCACTTCGCTAATTTTGATTACTAAGTGAATTGGCTGGGGGGGAGGAGGCACAAATTTAAATATATCCAAATAAGTATTCCACTTTGTTCCTTTTAACGGCAGATTGTGCAGTGAGCTCCGATTACCCACCAACGTGATTTCCCGGGCCCACCACCTCATCACTCTCCCATCCTCCACATTGAGCCTGCTTCTCTTCCTTGGGCTCCCTTTCAGCTTTCTGCAGCACAGACTCCTGGTGCTATGCAGAATGGAACGCAGCCTGTGGTGCTGCTCAGCATGGCAGCCCATCCCCTGGCCGCTGGGTTTTTGCAGACAGTTTTAAAATGATCCGGTATTGCATGAGTTAAAAAAAATTCCCCCTGGAAAAGCTAATTATTGCATGCAGATACTTCTTTGTGTGATCAAGGAGGGGACAATTTAATAGGCTCTGTAATACAACCAAGAACAAAATTGCTTTAAAGGAAGTCTCTTGTTGAGTGACAACTCTGTTGCCTGAGCCAATTAGGTCCCAATAAAGAGTGTTGAATTGGCTCCTGCTTTCTCATTAATTATGTTCTGTCACAGACATGGGGCTTGATTTAGCAATTTTGTATTACATTAAGATACTGAAAGGCTGGGAACAAATGGCTCACTCTGATAATAGGCATTCTCTACACGGTGTGACATTTACTATCCAGCTGTCCGTAAGGCAGCCTAGCACTTCAGTTCAGGGGTTTATTTGTCATTGCTTCAAAGGGACACTCAGCTTTTCACAAAAAAAGAAACAGAGAGGCTAATAGATAGGACAAAATGTACTGCTGATATGCTTTATTAGAGATGGGATGCTAGGGTTTTGCTAACAAGCTCATCCGTTGGGACTCAGCCGAGTTTGCTGCCAATCATCCTGCACACAAAGGCACACTAGTTAACAAGGAGAAATGAATTACAGACACTTATTCTGCCGGTGGGATCACAAATACACCAATCTGTGAAAGAGGCACAAACTCCAGAGACAAACTACATATTTGTCAATAACCTCCTAGAAAGAACCCTAGTAATTCTTTGAAGACCTTTGATTTCGCATCCCTCTAAAATACATGTATAGGAAATGTTTTCGTTACCATGACATTCTTTCTTTGTTATTTGTACAAATTTTCATCACATTAAAAACAGAAAACCAAGGAGGTCTGCAAATGTTTTAGTGGGTCTCTAGACACTACTCTTCATGTCCCCCCACAGGGAGCTGATGCTTTGCTTATTTCATTAAGACCAACAGAAAATTAAATCTTTAAGCTTTAGGTTTGAGCTGAAATTCAGTATAACTCTGGATGTATTGTGCATACAGATTAAAAGAATCGGATTGGGGACCAAGTGGAAACTGAGTGCCTTTGGGCAAACAATTAGATGACATTTTAAGTTGGAAATATGCACACACACATACACATATAAAAATGTGTACCGTATATATGGATACATACATATAAAACATACCCATATAAAAAGTTACAATCCATGAATATGAACCTGAATCGATATCCCTATATAGTAAATATAGCAAAGCATTTTATACACTGCATTTAGGAGCCAAAGCCAAATCTCAGGCCCTGACATGGCCAGCATTTTTGCTACTTGTGTTATTTAAGAAATCTCCTAAAAATACAGCACAGAGCAGGGTCTGTTGTTTTTTGTTTTTTTAAGCCAATAACCATCAACTCGAGTTTATCTGCTGACCACATGAGGTTAATCAAATCTGAATATGTCATGTTCAGATTAATTACAAAACAGCTCTCCCACACAGTTCTGGAAGCAGCGCAGTGTTCGTCTGATTGCAAGCCACATCGACTCACTTGATTTAGTTTTCCCTCCATCTTGGATGTGAGGACGTGAGGCTCAGCAGTGGAAGAGATAAAGGGCGGGGATAAAGGGTTTGGAAGATGTTCTCTCCTCTAACGAGAGTTAAAGTGTGTGAAGATCAGCTGGGATCTGTTTCCACTTCAGAGAGAACCGTTCATATCTCCACCTCAGCTGCTTTTCCTCTGCCAATGGCGGAAGTGCCTCAGGAAGCCCCAAGGTGCCTCAGGAGGAAGAACCGTCCCTCCTGGTTGCTCAGCCTCCCCTACTAACCTATATCCTCTTAGTTCCTCTGACAAGGGCTTATTCCCTTGTCTTTGCTGACTGATTATCTATCTCTCCAAGGAAAGGAGGCCATGGTGCAGAAATGGAAAGTGCCTCTAGTCCTGGAGGTGACACACCTTTTTTTGTTTTGTTTTGTTTTAGCTTTCCCTGCCCCCCTGCAAAAAGGAGGTGGGGGCTGGGCAAAAGACCTCTTACCTTGACAATCTCTAAAACGTTCCCTGATTTCTGAGTATTAAAATAACACTTGATAAAGCACACTCCAAATATCGACTTCATTTTGAAATGAGACCAGAAGCTAGAGCAATGACTCAATCAGTAGCATGCTTGCTGTGCCGGTGTGAGGACCTGGATTCTGATCCCCAGCACCCACATAAAAGCCAGGTGCAATGGCCCAGGCCTGTAATCCCAGTGCTGGGGTGAGGTGCTTTAGAAACAGGCAGATCTCTGGAGCTTGCTGACCAGCCCATCTAGCCAACCAGTCAACCGCAAGTTCAGGGAGAGACTCTGCCTCAAAAGACAAGGCAGAGAGTGACTGGAGAAGACACCCGATGTCAACCTCTGGCCTCTAGACATACATGCATAAGTGTACACACACACACACACACATGACATATACCCTCACACACATGACATATACCCCCCCACATACACACACACACACACACACATACTCACAAGGAAAAACATGAAACAATGTCCTAAAAATAGAAGAAGAGAGGTAAACAGAAATAAAAGAAAACACAGTGTTGATATTTGGCCCATCTCTTCACCCCCCACCAGAAAGCACTTATATGTAATTTCTCCACACCAATAATGCTTGAGAATTGCATACTTTTAAAAAGCATACATAGAACACAGATCTGATTGAAGTAGCTTACAATCTGAAGGGACCATGAAATTCCTTTTGCTCTAAAATTTACTATGTTTCTATTTTAGAAAAGCTTTCATAACAATAATATACATAATAGAGGCAAGAATCACTTTATCCTCACTTAGCAGGGGCTTTATCTTTGCAATTCAGGTGCTCCATAAGGTTGAAATCGTTGAAAAAGCCTGGCCACCCTCAGGCAGAAGCAAAGGTATTTATATAGACATTAAGTATTTATGCAGCAATTTACACTTCCAGAGCCTTAGTAACCATTCATTAGTTTATCCAAATAACTTCCTCCTGAAGTAGGTGAGTGCTTTGTTTCCCAGACACAGAGAGCCAAGTTCAGGAAGATGACTGACACATAACATGGAGGCTTTAGATCAGACACAAAGAATTGGATCCGGGGATAGGTTTCCTGGGGGCGGGGCGGGGAGTTGTGGAATCCTCTCTTCCTCAAGACTTTAAAAACAGATTGAGCCCCTACAGAAATGCTTTGCTTGTGAAGACCTGAAGGTGGTTCCAACTCTCACAGCCCTCTTAAAGTACACACACCCACAGAGAAGCTGGGAGCAGGCTGGATCTCAGAGGACATGGGGAAGAATCACACAGCTGAGAAAGGATGCTTGGGGAAACTGTTCTCAAAATGTTTTCCTAGAAACATATCCCCATGGCCATGCCAAACCAAAGGTGGAGTGCAGGGTCAGTGTTCATGGCTGAGCTCTCCTCTGAAGACCCCCCTCTGTCACTCACAGCAGCTGAGGGCTTCAACTAAACCCCTCTGTCCCCTCCTGCTAGACGGACACCTAAGGTACTGGGTGTGCAACAGCCTTCACTACTAAGGCATGACAGTACACTGAGTGAAGAAAGCACTCTGGAGACCTCAGATGATTCGTCCTGGCTTATTCTCTCACATGTGTCCAAGAGTGTCTTTTCTAGAACCCTGACGACTTTCAAGGTTGTTTCCATTGCAATCCTCTCAGGCACTGAGACGTACATAGCTGTAGACCTATATTCTTACATTGTCCCCTTTGATCTTGAATGAACATGAACATCATTTGCTTTCTGTTATACATACAGAATCCAAACCAAAGGAGAGGGTTTGAAGAGGAAAGTTAGGTTGGAGCAACACCATCAGCCTCCCCAAAAGGCCTCCCTCCCCCATGTCAACAGGTTCCTCAACTGACTGAGGTGGAGCTCAGGCCTCCGCCTTCCTCTCATCACCAAGGCTGTGCTTATACTACTAGAATGGCCCAGAGTTCCTTGTCTGCTTTCCTTTATTTTGGTAAGAGCTTCATTGAGGTGTAACTTGCATATCACATAGTTCATTCAACAATCAACAATTTTAAGTATATTTACAGTAGTATACATCTATTGCTACTATCAACATCATGTTATATCATCCCCCCTAAAAGAAACCAAATACCTGGTAACAGTCATCTTTCCATAGTCTTCTCCCTTCATCCTTTTCTCTACCTCTAGGCAACACCAGTCTATTTTCTTTCCACATATCTGCCTGCTGAGTATTTTACACAAGTGCAATTATTCAGTATATCGTCTTTGTGACTAGCTTCCACTTAACATAATGTTTGCACTATTCATCCATGTTTGAAACATATATTGGTACTTAAGGTACTTTTTATCGATTTATAATATTCACTTATAAATATATCACATTTTATTTATCCATCTGCCATTTGAGGGACACGGGTTGGTTTTGTTATTTAGCTTGTGTAACTAATGCTGCTATGAATATTAATGCAAATGTTGCTATATGACATGTGTTTTCCTTCTCTTGGGTGCATATCTAGAATAGACTTGATCATACGGTAGCCATGTTAGCAGTCTGTTTCCAGAGTGTATTCACCACTTGGTATTCTCACCAGCAGTGTAAGAGGGTTGCAATTTCCCCCCCATCTTCTTCAGCATGACTATCTCTACCTCTCTCATTATAGCTCTGTAATATATGTGCACATTGTATTCTGACTTATATTTCCCTAGTAACTAATAATATAGAGAATATTTCCATGTGCTTAGTGGTCATTTATAAGTTTTCTTTGGAAAGATGTCTCTTCAGAGTCTACCTACTTTTTAAATTAGGCTAGGGGATTGTTTTGTTATTGAGTTACAAGACAACTGGCCTCCTAGATTAAAAAAAATCCCTTAGATTCATGATTTACAAATATTTTCTCCCAGTTATTGAGTTTTCTCTTAACTTTCTTTTATTGAAAATACATTTTTCTTCATAAACTATATTCTAATAATGATTTCCCCTCCCTCATCCCTTCCCAGATTCTCCCTACTTCCTCACCTATCCAACTCAACACCTTCCTTTTCTCTTTCTCTTTAGAAAACAGACAAAAAAAGAAAAGCAAAGCATAGAACAAAACAAAAAGCATAAAGAAAAAGCAACAACAGTACACACACACACACATACACACCAAAAATTTAAAAAAAAAACATAATATGCAAACAAGCAAAAGACCAGTAAGGTTTAAAAAAATGCCTAAACAAAGAAATATTAAACAAAAAAAAATCTCCAAATACAGCAGTGTGTTTGTTCAGTGTTGGCCATCTACTGCCAGGCACAGGGCCTGCCCTTAAAGGTTCTTTGTATACGCAGTGAGACTCCACTGGAGAAAACTGATTTTTCCTTTGCAAATGGTTGTCAATTGGAAATAGCCTCTTAATATGGGATGAGAGTTCATGTCCACTTCCCCCTCTCAACACTAAGACCCCCATCTAGCCGGAACTGTGCAGGCCCTGTGCATGCTGCCACTGTCTCTGTGAGTTCATATGTGTGTCAATCCTGTTGTGTTTGGAAGACATTGTTTCCTTGGTATTATCTATTCCCTCTGGCTCTTACAATCTTTCTGCCTTCTCGCACTCTAAGGCGAGGGATTTGATGAAGACTTCCATTTAGGATTGAGTGTTCCAAGGTCTCTCACTCTCTGCATATTGCCCAATTGTGAGTCTCTGTATTAGTTCCCATCTACTTTAGGAGGAAGTATCTCTGGTGATCACTGAGCAAGACACTGATCTGTGAGTATAGCAGACTGTTGTTAGGAGTCATTTTATTGCTATGTTCCTTTTACAGAAGAAGAGTATGTGGTTTTTCCCTAGGCCAATGGCCAATCTATTCTAAGATTCTTGGCCCCTGAGCAGTGTCAGGCATGGGCTCTCACTCATGGAATGGGCCTTAAATACAATCAGACAATGGACGGTTGCTCCCACAACATTTGTACTACTATTACGCCATGCAGACAGGTCACAATTGTAGATCACAGGTTTGTAGCTGGGATGGTATTTACCTTTCTCCTCTGGTAACGTGCAGAACACCTTCCAGGACCATGAACAGTAGTCAGGAGGGGTAAAAGCTTGAATTAGGCACCAGCTCAACTTCTCCATGTTCACCGACATATGTAAACGTTGTCTTCAACAATAGAGCCTCACCATCAGTTTGTGGAGAGCAACCAATAGCCTGGGCAATAGCCTGTGGTTTGGGGTTTCCATGGGGTCCCTGCGACCAACAATTCATCAGCTGTAACCCATTCCTGACAATTAAGGTTTTACTTGGTGGCAAAATCTGTTAAGTTGGGGCTTTGCCTTTCTCGTTATTTGGTGACTACATTTAGATCTCCTTTATATATGTCTACGTTTTAAGAAGCTTCTACTATATATATACTATAGTCATACTTCCATATGACCCTTCAAATGACTGGGACCCTCAGTTTTAGCTGTCTTGTCCTGTATTCCCTTCCTCACTTCTCTCCTTCCTCCCACTCTCCACTTAACCCTCCCATCCAATCTCCCCCAGCCCCATCTCTCCATAACTCTATATACTCTCTCTACCCTTCCTTAGAAGTTCCTGCCCTCCCACCATTCCCTTTCTCTATACCTAACTTCTGGGATCATGTGGATTAGGGAATGCCTATTGAAGACTTTAACACTAACATCCACATATAAGAGAGTAAATAGCAGCCGGGCGGTGGTGGCTCACTCCTTTAACCCCAGCACTTGGGAGGCAGAGGCAGGCAGATCTCAGTGAGTTTGAAGCCAGCCTGGTCTACAACGTGAGTTCCAGGACAGTCAGGACGGTTACACAGAGAAATCCTGTCTTGAACAGCAACACCAAAAAGAGTAAATACTGTATTTGTCTTTTGGGATCTGGGTTACCTCACTCAAGATGATTTCTTTCTAGCTCTATCCATTTACTTGTGAAATTCATGATTTCATTTTTGACAGCTGAATAATATTCTACTGTGTAAATGTATTGTATTTTCACGATCCACTCATCTGTTGGAACAAGTAGGCTATTTCCAATTTTCGGCTATTATGGAATCCTTTAAAGCAAAGAGGGTTTTATTTTGATGAAGTCTAGTATTTATTATTTCTTTAGTTGTGTGTGCTTTTAGTGCCATGGTTAATACGTAATTCACAAGACCAATGTCAATAAAATCTGATTTCTAAGTTTTTGTTTTGTGGTCTTCAACTCATTTAAGTTAATTTTTAATGGTGTGGGAAAAGGGGTCAACTTCATTTTTTTATATGTGGATGCCCCCTTGTCTGAATAAACTTATAGAAAAGACTGTGTTTCCCCAGTTGAATTGTTTTGGCATCCTTGAGAAAAACAAATTCATCATAAATGTTGATGTTTATTTCTGGACTCTCAATTCTATCACTTTGTTTTATGTGCTTGTTTCTGTGCTCTGGCCACACTGTCTTGACTATCTCTAGCTCTGCCTCCCTTGAATTTCCTATGAGGTATAAGCTTGACCTTCACATGTTTATCAAGAAGTGAGCTAGAAGTTGGGTATGAATTGGGTTGAATATCTTAGCATAGTAGGGGTCTTCCGTTTATTTATGTCTTTATGTTTCTCTTTGCTGTGTCTCATGGTTTTCCAAGTAGAGTTTTATATTTCTTTTATACAATTTATCCCTAAGTGTTTATTGTCTTAGGATGCTATTTTAAATAGAACTTTCAGTTTTCTTAATATAAGTTTCTTGATTGTTCAAGTTTATAAGTATACAAATGTTTTTTCTATTTTGATATTCATGAAACTTTGTTAAATTTATTTCTGAATTCCTCGGGGTTTTATTTATTTCCAATACCTTTTATTTTATTTTTTGCCTAATTGTCCCAGCTAATACTTGTACGCCAACATTGAAATGATTATAGCAGAGTTCCTTGCCTAATTCCTGATTTGGACATGCACATATTTTCAGATCCTGATAACAAAACTCCATGTTTACAAGTGTCTTGATCTCTGTAAGATGCTATAATAAAATACCTTATCTAACAACAACAACGAAAGAAAAAACAAAATTTATAAACAACAGAAACATTGCTAACAGCTCTAGAGAATGCAAAGTCCACAATCAAGGAAGCAGCAGCTATGTGTCTGGTGAGGACCATCCATCACAGATGGCACTTTCTCTATGTTCTCAAATGATAGAAGCAGAAGGCAGAACATTGGTCACACTCATGAGGACAGAATGTTCATGACTAGACTAACCGTCACCAAAGTGCCACGTTCTAATAGCACCACCTCTGTGATTAGATTTCCCTCTGTGAATTTTTAGGGGACATATTCACAACACCACATGTGATTAAATAGCATTTACTTTCTCCACACATTTGCCTATATGGGCAGAGCCTCCTTCCCAGCAATCCCACCTGTGGGGAGACCACCCCACAGTAGAAGAGAACCAGAAGCTGGAGAGAAAAATATCTGAAGTGAAAACTTCAATGGTTGAAGACAAGAGGCTGGACACAGTGTGACATTTGTATTGCATAAGGAAGGCCATAAAATGCTCTTCACTATACCATCGAAAACAAAAAACTAAGAACAGGATCAGCTCGAGCCTTCAGAGTTGAGGAGCCATTTCAGAGAAGCCTAAAATGAGCTCATGGTATCTCTACCTGTCATTCACATGCTTGAGGCAAGCACTGAGGGACAAAAGGAAAGGTGGGACTGAGTTCACAATCTTCTTTATAAAGTTGATAGGTCATCCTATAGGGCGTTCTGTTGCTAGAGTTTTCCTGCCTGGCCCACAGTCAGGATAAATCTCTTTCACCTGCCAGTCCCACAGCCGCTCAGACCCAACCAAGTAAACACAGAGACTTATATTGCTTACAAAGTGTATGGCCGTGGCAGGCTTCTTGCTAACTGTTCTTATATCTTAAATTAATCCATTTCCATAAATCTATACCTTGCCACGTGGCTCGTGGCTTACCGGCATCTTTACATGCTGCTTGTCCTGGCGGTGGCTGGCAGAGACTCCCTCTGCCTTCCTGTTCTTTCAATTCTCTCTGTTAGTCCCACCTATACTTCCTGCCTAGCCACTGGCCAATCAGTGTTTTATTAGCAACACATTTGCCATACAGAACATCCCACAGCAGCGTTTTCTTTATGATCATGCAACCCCAAAATTAGAAGTCTGTGATTGTAAAAGGCTCTACCCAGCAGGGAAGTGTGATCTTAATTATTGGCCCATGAGAGCTGTGGAATCCAAGGAGAAATCTCTAAATTCTTCCTTTTATTTGATAAAATGTAGGACTCCGTTTTTATGGAGACATAGAAAGAGTGTTAGCATCCCACTTCTTGTCGTCCTCACAGAGACATAACAGCAGCAGTTGACACCAGGCTATGGAGAGACGTCCGCAGGAGCGAGTCTCTTTTTTTTTTTTTTTTTGTCACAATAATTCTTTTTCTTTTCTTTTCTTTTCTTTTTTTTTATTTTATTTTACAATACCATTCAGTTCCACATATCAGCCAGAGATTCCCTTGTTCTCTCCCATCCTGCCCCCCTCCCCTTCCCCCCAGTACACCCCTCATTCCCACCCTCTCCAGGGCAAAGCCTTCCCCGAGGACTGAGATCAACCTGGTAGACTCAGTCCAGGCAGGGCCAGTCCCCTCCTCCCAGGCCGAGCCAAGCGACCCTGCATAACCCCAGGTTTCATACAGCCAACTCATGCAATGAGCACAGGACCCAGTCCCACTGCCTGGATGCCTCCCAAATAGTTCAAGCCAATCAGCTGTCTCACCCATTCAGAGGGCCTGATCCAGTTGGGGGCCCCTCAGCCATTGGTTCACAGTTCATGTGTTTCCATTCATTTGGCTATTTGTCCCTGTGCTTTATCCAACCCTGGCCTCAACAATTCTCAGGAGTGAGTCTCTTAAAACCATCAAGTCCTGCCCGCTCCCTTCACCTCTTCTGAAGCACATGCACAAACCTCACAGCGCAGCCTCTACCCATTCTGCTCCTTCATGGGAAGTCCATGGGTGAATAGGAAAGTTCCCTTAGAAAGTCCAGTACTTGAAGCAGGGTGAAAGTTTATCTACTTTTCCTAGGCTACCTAAAGTTTTTCTCTTGTGATGATAACACTGTTGAAGATATCCACTCCTTTACATCTTTTATATACATAATCAATGATTATTCATTATAACTCAAACCCAGTTCCAAAAAAAAACAAAGATTTTTAAATTACATTTATTTATTTGTTTATTTGTGTATTTATTTATTTATGCGTTATTTTGTGGGCCTTGTGATATATGTGAAGGTCAGAGGACAGCTGTCCATCTGCTCTCTTCCAAGATGGGACTCTCAGGGGTGGAACTCAGGCTGTAAGCTTGGCAGCAGGTAAAGCCATGGAGCCAGACCAGAAAATGTTATAAAGACCAACTCTAGAAAAGAAGAGAAAAGAATTCTGCTGAGATTTATTGAGGACTTTGATTTGGGGGACAGGGATCCAGTTCAGTGAGTAAAGTACTTGGTGTCTAAGCATGAGGACCTAAATGCAATCCCAGCATACATGTGAAAAAGTCTAGTCCTCATGCTGGGAAGGCAGAGGCAGGAGGATCCCTGAGACCAGACAGAACTCTTCGCCAGCCAAACCATCTAATTATTGAGCCCCAGGTCACAGAGAAGACCCTTCTCAAAAAGCAAAGCTCCTGAGGACTGATGCCTTAGACACATACACACATACACACACACACACACACACACACACACACACACACACACATACACACACAAATTCACACGACACACACACAAATGTACATGCACTCCAATAAATAAATAAAATAACTAGAATTCCTATCATCCTCTAAAGATTTTTCTGTATATTTTTTTAGAATGCAGTTTTTATTAGGAAAGATGTTTTGAAACGATTCACAAATTATTTTTTCCTTGAATGCGTCTGGCAATGTCATTGCTGCAAGCACATCAGTTCAAGTTTTTGTCCTTAACTTTCATCGTTTGTGAGTCGATGGATTAAAGAGCACAACTACAAATCTTTTCCAGTGATAAAATTCCTACTTTTCAGATTCTAGGAAGAAGGCTAAGGAAGATTTTAAGCTGATTTGAGATTTTTCTAAAGACTAATTCACATAACTGTCTGATTGATTATAATGCCTGTCAATTTCACATATTATTTTTGAATTCTCTCTTAAATGGTGTCTTCTGGTTTTCCATAAATTAGCATACTTTCTTTAATATTAAAAAGAGTACTTGCTTTCTAACATTTGACTATGTCCATCATGAGAAAACCTTCTTACTTAAAAAAAATTCAAATAATATCAAATTAATGGGGGGAAAAACAGGAATTTGGAGTGTTGATGTCTACTTATTTGTGTTTACTGCCATCTATGCATACTACTGTATAGCATACAAGCCTGTAATTGACCAAACAATAACCACACTGTAAATGTGAGTCTATCCTGAGATACCATCTTCCTTGAGTTTTAGCCCAGACCCGGTTCCTCTGGCATCTATTACATAGTTGCTTATTTTTTCCCTTTCACTACTTTGAATACCTAATGTTACATGTTCTTGTTTTAAAATTGCCAGTGTCTATCTGCTAGCCTGAAGGCCTTCCTTCTCTGGTGCTAAGGAGAAAATAAGAAAATAATGTCAGAGCTAGAATATATTTATGCCATATTCCCTTGGTGTCCTTCTTCTCCATAACGAGTGACTATAAACTCAATGATAAAAGCTAATTTCTCCCTGGGACTAGCACTTAAGCATCCCGTGAAGAGAGTGGAAGGAGGCTGGGGAACATGGCTTTAGCTCAGGTCCACCCACCCCAGCCATTTCAGGTTGGGAGGATCACTGAGGGCATCCGGAGCCACTGTCATCAAAGGGTCCATCCCAACTCAAATGCAGATTCTAGAGGCCAGCACAACTGGCTCTGCCAATTTGTTCCTCTCCCTGCTCTAATTTGGTCATACTTCCGTATTATTAGCTAGCCTACCTTTCCACAGAAGTCTTTCCCAAGCTGTCTGGGACCCTTTAACACCAAGCACTGCCAGAGCAGTGCCCTGAGCCCCAGCAGGACACAGAAGAAATCTAACTGCCCAAACTGACTTGGCTCAAGACAGGGTCCTAAGGCAGCCAACTTGTTCGTATGTACAAAACATCATATTCAACACCAATTCTACATTTTATTCTGAAAATCAGTGTAAGCAAGATAATAAGGGCAAGTAAGAAACCCTCTGTGTCCATGTGTTCACCACATAGGCTAAACTTACAGGCCTTACATCAAAGATACGTATTTCTGCCTCCCATGGTGGAACAGCCCTAGCAATGCCTAAATGGGTAACCTGCAGTGAGGATTAGACAACATGTCAGCTTTGGGCCCTAATGGGAATCACAAAAATTAAAACATACACTACCGTTTTGAATGCATTTTGTCTGAAAAAGTTATTAAAAAGACATAGTTCATATTTTTGAAACACAAAATTATATGCTCTGCACATTATCATTTGAAGAATATCAAGGAATCTCTCTCTCTCTCTCTCTCTCTCTCTCTCTCTCTCTCACACACACACACACACACACACACACACACACACACACACGGGGGGGGGAGGGAGAGAAAGAGAGAGAGAGAGAGAGAGAGAGAGTAGTTGAGGCCAAACACTTTGGTTAAAAAATGGAACTTGAGGAGTCCTTTTGTTATTATTTGGGGCCTTTCTGTTCACACTAAAATTTCTAAACATGTAAACCAACAATTTTTATTTTTCTTAAATATCAGCAACACATATCAAGATAGAGTAGCATATTTTAAAGTCTTTATATTTTTATACTTAAGAAGCTAATGTTCTTTAGAGATTGTTTTCATTCATTTATATGTGTGTGTGTGTATGGGGGGGGTGCTGTGGGATGTTCTATATGGCAAATATGTTGCTAATAAAACACTGATTGGCCTGTGGCTAGGCAGGAAGTGTAGGCGGGACTAACAGAGAGAATAAAAAGAACAGGAAGACAGAGGGAGTCTCTGCCAGCCACCACCAGGACAAGCAGCTTGTAAAGATGCCGGTAAGCCACGAGCCATGTGACAAGGTATAGATTTATAGAAATGGATTGATATAAGATATAAGGACAGTTAGCAAGAAGCCTGCCACGGCCATACAGCTTGTAAGCAATATAAGTCTCTGTGTTTACTTGGTTGGGTCTGAGCGGCTGTGGGACTGGCAGGTGAAAGAGATTTATCCTGACTATGGGCCAGGCAGGAAAACTCTAGCTACAGGGGGGAGACAATTTGAGGAAGTCAGTCTGTCCTTCCTTCCATGTGGATCCTGGGGATCAAATTCAGGTCATCAAGCTTGGAGACAAGCATCTACCCACTGAGCCATCTTGTTAGCCCATGAGGGTAAAGGGAGGGGGAGAAAGTATTCACATTAATAAGATTTTATTCAACTTGACATCAAAAGTATAAACTAAAACAGCAGATGAGACAGAGTTTTGTTGGCGTCACAATAACAGAAGGAAGAAGCAGAGGAAAGTATCACTTTCCGATGCTACTGAGCACGCTGAAAGTCATCTGGCCCTGTCAAAACTTAAAATACACACTCTGGGAAAGCCCCTATGGTTAAAGCCAATCATGGTATAAAATAACATTCAAATGGCATTCTTTTAATGTCATTAATAAGTAGTCATAGACATTTTTTAGTTAAGAAATTGATTAAAGAAAAGTGAAGTTTTAAAAATGTAGATATAAGTCAGGTTCTCAATAACTTAAAATGTGTTTATAAAGCCCCATGACTGGAGACCTAGTTTACGACATTTCCCATAGAAAGGAAGGTAGTCCCAAGTCCTGAGCAGCATAGAAGTCACACTGAGAGGGACCTGTGGTACCTTGGTTCCTTCCCTTTCAGGAAACAGATGTTGAAGAGTCATCATTGATCAAGGTGCTTATTAGGAGCTATTTACACACTTGGAACTCCATAGTAGTTTTTGCCCCAAATCACCTACATTCCGATGGAGAAAAATTCACACAAAACGAGTCATTAAGATGTTCTATGCACATGTCAAGGTGTCCTGAGGATGGAAGAGCTATCTTTAGGAGAGGGAATGGAAAATGTTTCATTGAAATGTGTTGCAGAACACCTTATGAGACTGAAAACCAAACTACCTAAGCAGGAAGCAGTTCAAAGCATGATAAAGATGGCCAGTGAGATACATTTGTGGCTTGAGGTACTCTCATGCGGGCTTGGTAACCTGAGTTTGGGATCAGGATCCCACAAGGTGGCAAGTGAGACCTGACTAGCTGTCCTCTGACTTCTACATGTGCACAGTGGTGCACACCTGCACCTGAACACACACGTGAAGAAAGAAGGAAGGAATGGAGGAAGGAAAGGAGAGAAGGGAGAGAGGGAAAGAGGGAGGAAGGAAGGGAGGGAGGGAGGGAGAGAGAGAGGGAGGGAGGGAGATAGGGAAGAAGGGAGGGAGGAAGGAAGGAACGAAGGATAGATGGATGTTATTTTTTTAATGTGATATACAGGAGCATGGCCCTCCAGATCTTTAATACAGTGGATGGCCCCAAGTTTTCTTCCCTTCACCATCTCTTCTCAGGGGTCTCTGAGTAAGATGCTCCTGACAGGTGGATATCCAAGCATCACCAGCGTACCCCATTTTTCATGGAATTCTTTCCTATGGCTGAAGGTCTTTCTTTCAATTATGCTGAAATATTAATTGTCTGTAATTCATTTCTTCCAAATACCACCCTGAATCTGCCAATTGGGGTTTCTCTCTTCCTGGTCTGTTTGTCTGTGTGTTTGTTTGTTTGCTTGCTTGCTTACATTGGGCATTGTTTCTAATCATGCACATGTAAACTAAGAACCACCACTGAGACAAGCAGCAATATTGTTCCCATTTCACAGATGAACTAACTGACACTCAGCAAGGTCAAGTAACATACTCAAGGTCACACAGTAACAATGGTTTTGGTTTCTTGAGAAAAAAAAATTGCTATACAGAGTTGGTTTATTTCCTATTCCTGGCAACTTTGTAAAGGAGTCCTTGCTTTAGGTAAGAAAGTGAGAGGAAGTTGAGACTGATGTTATTCTATCTGTTGCCATAAGTTTCTGCCCAGGACAAACATTTATGGTCCTTTCTTATCAGCCTTCTGATGAGGCTAATCCTTTGATTTCAAGTGAGAAAATTAGTCATCATTTTGATCGGCACCTATGACTCCCTAGAACTCTAGAGGCTGGATGAACCTCCACAGTTACTGTGGTACAGAAGCAGCTTAGCTTCAACAGAGGGAGGCTATGGCTGAGAGAGCTGTGGCTGAAAAGGGGCAAGCCATTGTCTCACTTGTGCCTACAGCGATCTCAGGTCATCACAAAGCTGCACACCCACATGAGCCCGGCTTTCCAGCAAGTGTGCCTGGACTCAACACCCCCCCTACAACGCCTCTGCTCCCCAGTTAAATTTACACTGTCCAGCACAGTGGGAATGAGCCCATAGCCTATCCTGTTGGACCAGATGGGTTGAGAGTCTCTGTCAACACCAATACTATTTTGTACTACTGACTAAAATACTTTCAACATTATCCCTGAGGACTTTTTTTCATTGCAGAAGTAAAATTCTGAAAACTTAACAAAGTGTTTCTTCCAAAATATTGGCATTTAAAAAATTTTCCATCACTATTCTGTATAGTGATTTATGGAACGGAGCTTTTGTATTAGACAACCTTGAATTTGAGCCCAAAATATTCTACTGATTGTTTATAGGATCCTAAATAAGTTATTGGGCCTTGCTAAGCCTTATAACCTATAAAATTGTACATGTTTTCCAGGGTCTTCATGAATGTTTAATTAAGGGTATAAATGTGTGTGTGAGAGAGAGACAGAGTCAGAGAGACACAGAGAGAGTATGTGTATATATGTAGGTGGGTGTGTGGATGTGGATGGGTGGGTGTGAGAGTGTGTGTGTATGAGTATGTGTGGGTGGGTGGGTGACTGTGTGACTGTGTGTGTATGAGTGTGTATATGTATGTGTATGCATGCACTTTTTAGCATAGTGTATGGCAGTGGATGGTTACAATAAATAAAAATGGCTTTTTTTCTATGGAGTACTCCAGGGTTCACAAAGGCACGAGCCTCATTTTCTCAGATATAATGAATGAATCTAAATAACATGCAGGATAGTTAACTGTCACTGATTTTATTTTTTCCATCTCATGAATACTGATTGAAAGTCTGCCATGCACTAAATCCTAGGTTCTTTGAAGATGACTAAAATATCTTTCACTTTAAGGAGTTTGAAGACAAATGGACATATGATTAAATATATACATATATATTATATATATAATAAAAAAATTTCCACATAGAGGCTCACAACTGCCTGTAACTCCAGCTATAAGGGATCTGACACTCTCCTATCTTCTATAGGCACAGGACCACCCAACCACCCCACTCCTTAGCCCCCCCCACCCTTCCCCCCCCCACACACACACACTTAAAAATAAAAGGAAGATAGTTATGAAATGCTGTCCTTTGTGACTTGGCTGCTACCCTCATCAACTCACAATAGCTGTAGTTACCTGCACAAATCCTGCACAACATCAAGCCAATAACAACTCCATCATAGAGTGGAGGGGCCCCTAAGGCCCACTCCTAATTGGGGAGTTAGTGGCAGTTGATGGCTACTAAGGGAGGCAGACTCACTCTCCTTTGGGGACATGGCCACTGGTAGGTTGTTCATGTCCTACAGGATAGCCTCACACTCAATATGCATATGGTAGCACTCATTGGATGCAGGAAGTTATTAATAATGATAAACAAAGAAGACATGAAGTTGGGAGGGAGTGGAAGACACAAGGGATAGTTTGAGGAAGGAAGTGCCACATGGATATGATCAATACACCTTGTATAAATGTGTGTAAAAGAGCCGGGCTGTGGTGGTGCACGCTTTTAATCCCAGCACTCGGGAGGCAGTGGCCAGCCTGGGCTACAGAGTGAGTTCCAGGACAGGCTCCAAAGCTACACAGAGAAACCCTGTCTGGAAAAACCTAAAAAAAAAAAAGGGGGGTGGGAAATTAGTAAAATATTAATAAAATAGATTTGTAATAATAAATATACTAATTATAAAACAACCCATCACCTGCTGGTGACCTAACTGGAATCTACTGACTGAATGACTGAAAGAGTCCAGTGTCCTCTTGGAATGAATCCTGTATCCCAATGACATCCATCTACTGCTGTCAACAGGTGACTTCCACCAACAAGCATTTTAGTCAACAAGTATTCCTAGCCTAGGGCTTCATACACACTTGAAACACTCAACTTCTGAGCCCCATCCCCAAGTCAAGGTCATGATCCTTTAAAATCTCATCTCTCAACTTAATACCTGAGACTAGCATGATTTCTGAAAAAAAAAAAATATTCTGTGGCTGAGAGACCACGGCACCGCATTCAATGTTAAAGCTAGACATTCACAACTTGTTCCCTTGGAACGGAACTCACCCTCAGTCATGAATGCTGTCTAACCCACGATGACCAGAGTTTATCATATGCATATTCTACTGCACGGAAGGAACAAGAGAGAAAGAAAAATTAAAACCCATTGACAAAAGAATATAATTCCACTAGGTACCCAGAGCCCCTAGCAATTGATTTCAAGTAGATACTGCTTGATTGCTTGTCATCTTATTTATATGCAGAAATCTCAACTTCAACTCCAGTTAGAGGCAATCTTATTAGCATTACTGCATCTTCCATTAGCAACTGTCAGCTCAGCTCACTGTGCTTCCAAGGCACTCAGTGGAGCATAGGGCTGAGAAATGATCTCACTGACTCTGGCACTGGCCCAAATATTTGCCACTTTCCTTGTGCGTGGTACAACAAATAGGCATTTAGACATCCTGGTTACATAGGAAGACCCACAGTCGAATATTAATTTTTGTAGTAAGAGAAATACAAGGAAGTCTCAGAGAGATCGGCTCACAGTAAGTCGAATCTCACTAATTGAAAGCTTATCTTCTAGTAATCAAGCATCTCATTCTGAAAAACTCTGGTTTCCGGCCTTTGTTTTCTTTCTTTTTCCTAATTGAGGTCTTAAATTGAACAGGAAGAATTGAGACCTAGTAGCAGATAGGTGATGGATTCAATACCTCAGTTATAACACCTGAAATAGAAATGTGTATTTATATATATTTCTGTTTAAACAAATACTGTAATGGGTTCTTTAAAAAATAAAATAAAAGATGTGGTGCAAAGGAATAGAGGGCAGGAGTACAGGGGAGACTATCAAGCAAATTGATGGGATACCTGGAAGTGCAGAACAGTCAAATTCTTGTTCCCAGAGCAGAAGGAATTTCCAGGATGGTTTGTTTGACTAGAATCTGAAAGTGTGAAGTCTAACGAGATTTAGAATATGTGTGTGTGTGTGTGTGTGTGTGTGTGTGTGTGTGTGTGTGT
>CABHPQ010201716.1:5091-27662 GCA_902168405.1 Peromyscus aztecus
GGGGGGGGGGGGGGGGGGGGGGGGGGGGGGGGTGGGGGGGGCAGGGACAGGAGGGGTGCTGGGCTTGTGGGCAGCCAGCAGCCTCGCTCCAGGTTCAGTGAGAGACCCTGTCTCAAGGGAATAAAGTAGAAAATGACAAAGACACTTGACGCTCTCCTCTATCTACACAGAGAGAGAGCGAGAGAAACAGAGACAGACAGACAGACAGACAGACACACACACACACACACACACACACACACACACACACGCACGCACGCACGCACAGGTTAAAAAGAACAGGGTAGTGTGCTCAGTGGTAGAATGATTTCTTGGCATGCATAGAGCTCTGGGTCCCATCCCCAGCACCGCATAAAAAACAGAAACTCTAATCCCAGCAGCACTCAGGAGGTGAAAGCAGGAGGAGGATCAGGAGTTTGTGGACAGCCTGGGCTACATACATAGGCCCTCAGTCTTCAGAATCAAGTGTCTCACTGGTCCTCAGATGCCCTCTACTGGCCCCGCAGAGCACTGCTGGATTGTTTCCACCCCAACAGCAGATTAATACTGAAGTTTCTCTGCTCTCGCCCCTCGCCCCTCAGCCCCACCCCTGTGGGGTGGCCATCCCTTTCTCACTGGGCCAGTCACTCAATCAAATCACACTGTGCAGCTGGACACAGGGCTGCCCTGCGTGACTGGGAGACACATGCCTCTGACCTTGGGGAGCTAGTCCTTTGAGGAGGCAGCCAGGAGAAGTACAGCCGCTTAAGACATTTTCCCAAGCCAGCCCGTCTGAAGCGGGGCACTAGGCTTCCCCTTCCTCCTTCCACTTCTTCTCTTCTTTCATTTCTTCCCTTTCTGAACAGGCTCGCTATACCCCAGGTTGGCCCTGAACTTGAGATCCTATCACTGACTCCCACGCACTGAGATTACAAGGTACGGCATCTTGTACCTGACACCCTCGCTGTCACCCTGAAGGTCTTGTCACTGGCCAGGCTGTTTCTCCAGCAGCCCTACCTTGATGCCGGCATTGCGTAGCGTCTCCAGTGTGGGCCTGACGTCGGCCTGCAGCTGGTCCTCTACGCCGGTCAAACACAGCAGCTCCATCTCCATCTCCAGGCTCTCGATCACCGTGGCCACCTTGAGCGAACGGTCATGCACACTCAGCTTGGCCTGGACGTAGCGGGCCTGGAGAGTGACAGAGACACATGAGGGGATAGAGAGGTGAGGTGAGGCCATCACCCCGCCACACTGCCCGGAGCAGCTGGGCCTCCGGAACTCCACTTCTGAAGATGACTGACTCCAACCCGACCTGTTTATTCCCTCTGTATCTGGGCAGTGCACCTAAGGGGAAGCCCGGATTCCCCTGGTAGAACTGTGTGAACAGTCACAGCAGGAACCCTTGGAAGAACCTGATTGCTAGAGTCTTACAAACACATGGGCACATCTGGGCCAAGCCAACTGCTGGGGGCTGGCAAGGACCCTAGAAACCTGTCCCTAAACTGCATGCACCCTGGCACTCTTGCATGTCAGCCTTGTGCCAGATGCCAGGGACACGGGCATTAGCCAGACAAGGTCCTTCCACTGGGAATACAATCAATGGGATGAGAGAACCACAGGGAGATGGAGCACAACTCTAACCTATTTTACAGCTCAAAAACACCTGGGTGCCTCACATCAGTCACCTCGGCACTCAGAAAGCTGAGGCAGGAGGATTCCAGGCAAGCCTGGGCTACAAGCAAAGCCTTGTCTCAAAACAGCAATGAGACAGAGACAGAGAGAGAGAGATGGAGGAGGGGTGTGGAACAGAAGTGATTTATTTCAAATCTTCCTAAAGCAGGTGACAAAGAGGGTAAGTCATACGGGAGATGACTAGAAAGTGACAGGTAGTGTGGGAGGCTTCTTGGAGAGGCAACATGTGAACATGAAGTGAGGAGGTGGGCACTAGAATGAGTGCCAGGCAGAGCAAACGGCATGTGCAAAGGCCCTGTGCCAACAGGGAAACTGGTGTGCTCCAAAGGGCAGAGATGGCCAGAGTGGAATGAGCACGGAGGTGTGTTCCCAGGGGAAGTGACAGAGAAGAAGGGTCAGGGATGCAAGGCAAAGATCACGCGCCACTTACTTCAAAGTCTTGGTACTGCTCCTCTGTGAGGGACTTCTTGGCCACCACGAGCACCCGCAGTCCCTCCCGGGCCATGTTGCCACACTGCAAAGCAGACAGAGATCAGCGGGGAACTTTGCTCAGGCCCAGGTCTAAGACTGCCCCAGTGGAAGCCGAAGGGTCAGGGAAGATGGCAGGTAAGAAGACTGCTTCCCCCAGAGCCAGGCTTCTAGCTGGAGCTGCAGTCGAGTGCCGGAGGCTGGGCCCAGCACACATGGGTTTTCTCTGGCCGGCACAGTGTGTTCCAAAGCCCGAACCCACACCGTGAGGTTACACATGAGCAGGGCTGGCTCAGTGGACAAAAGGGGGTGTGCTTCGGATTAACTACCATCTGCCATGGCTAGGCGGCCCTCCTCCCGTGTGCACCCCCAAACACTGGTGCCACAGAATATTTCAACAGGCTGAATGTGCCAAAATGCAATCCCATGAGAAAGACACACCCAGGCCCGCCACTCCTCTGTGTGCCCCGCCTGGCCCTGTGGGCATCTGGTCTGACCGGGATGTGAGCACCCACCTGCCTGCCTGAAGGAGAGGTCTGGCCTGCTAACATCAACCAGCACTCCTCCCTCTAGCTAACTGTCCACCGGTTAGCTGGGGTTTGTGGTCCCCATGATCTTCATCTCCTGTACAATCATCCTTCCCCCTGAATATGGGCTGGACCTGTGACTTGTTCCCAACACACAGAAACGGGAGGAACGCTGTTTCTGGGATTAGGCCACCAAAGATGGAGACTTCCATCTTGTCTGTCCTCTTCCACTGCTTGGATCAAGACAGCTGTCACATTCTGGGTACCCATGAAGAAACCCTCAGGGCAAGATACAAAGGGTGGCAGCTGACAGGAACCTAAGACCTTGGACCAGAGTCCTAAGGAACTGGGTGCTGTCTGCACCAATGGAACCCTGAGCACCAAGCACTGAGCACTGAGCATTGAGCACCAAGCACCGAGCACCAAGCACCAAGCAAAGACTGAGCTCAATGAACATCCCATCCCAGTTGGATCTTCGGGTAAGATGTGGCCTCACAGAAACCCTGGCTGTGGTTGAGGGAAGCCCTACAGCAAAGACCCCAGCTGAGCCACACCCAGACCCTACCCCACACAAAGTGAGAAAGAAACGCATGTTGTTAGAGCAACTAAGTTTTGCAGTAGGTAGTACCATGCAGTTTCACGGCAGCTGGTGCCACAGCCACAGCTAACAAGGGAGTACAGAGACCACTCCCTCCCCGCTGCAAGGCTGCAGTGCACGCTCCCAGGACCCCGCCTCTACTCTCTACCCCAGGCTCACCTCTTCCTCCAGCCAGTCATTGTACTGGACAATGCCAGCCATGACAACGTCCGCGCCCTTCATGTAGAACGTGATTTCCCCCGTGGACTCATCCTGGAAAGAGGGACAGGAAGTGATGACCCTGGAGAGGAACACCAGTTCCCAGGCCTGACTGGCTTCCTGTGACAGACAGCATACAAAGTGCTTGGAAGAGCCCAGTGCTCTAAAACTTTTATTTATATTTACACATATAAATAAATTTCATGTGCAAATATATATATAATTTATATGTGTATGCCCTTAGAGACCAGGAGAGGACACTGGATCCCCTGGAACTGGAGTCACAGATGGTTGTGAGCTACACGAAGTGCTGGGAGTTGAACCCGTGTCCTCTGAAGGAGAAACCAGTGTTCTTAACTGCAGCACCGTCTCTCCAACCTCCTGGTGCTTTCACACTTGGCCAAAGATAAAACATAATGGGGGGGGGGGGGGGGGGGGGGGGGGGGGGGGGAGAGGCAGCTCTAGGGCAAAGGCCACAGCAGGCAGAAGAAAGCTCAGCTCAGAGCATTCGGAAAATTGTTAAATGATAAAGCAAGATCAAAGAGCCAAGACTTTTGTTTGGGAAGTTGTTGCCATTCCAACTGGAACTGCCCGCACGCAGCGGCTTGTTTCAATTGTACCCATGGGCTGTGCAGCGGTGGCCAACTGTGCTCCATAAACAACAGGAAGACAGCAATGGAGTCTGGGACCTCCACGTCTCAGCACAGTTCACATCTGGGTCTGACACGCTGCTGCAGGGCTGCCCTGCACCTTAGAGGACAGTGAACAATGACGGGGTCTTCACCCACCAGAGGCCAGAAGTGGCCCCACGGTGACAGCCCACAATCTCTCCGAACACTAGTGAATGTCCTCTGGGGAGACAGCCAATCTTTCCACACTGAGACTGTCATCCAAGACTGTGTCAGGTCACATTCAGAGCTAACCTGAGACTTGTGTGGCACGGAAGCCACAGGCTGGACACACCTGCATCACCGCCAAGTGTCGCATGAGAAGGTGTACACAAAGAGCCAATGACCTCTCATATTTTGGTTCCTCTGGCCTGATAGGCATCAAACACTCGGCCTGGTACTAGTTCTTAACCAGGAGCACTGGGCAAACTATCTCCTCTCTGCCTCAGTTTCCTCATCTGTCAAACAGGAAGTGCTGCACATCCCTGTGTAAGATCACTGGTGTGTAGGACGTGGCCTCACATGGAACGTGGCATTTGTGACAGTGTTCCTGATGGTTAGGTGTGCCCCAAGTCCCTCCAGCCTTCTCTGTGGAGAGAAGGCTCAGTCCCAGATCTGCAACGGGCAACACTGGACAGACTGTCAGCTGCCACAACTCTGAGAAGCGGCTTCAGAGAGGCCATGGGTGCTACCACGCATCCCAGAATACCCAGGACGGCCACACAAGCAAGAATTCATCACTGGGCTCCATCCCTCGACAGTGCAGAGGCTGAGACACAGGCTGTGAGGAATGCTGGAGGACAGCGGGTCCTCAAGCCTCCAAAGAGAGGGTAGGTGACACTGACGAAGAGGGGTGGGGAGGGCGGTCAATACCTTGTGCTATAGTTTACTACTCGGGAAAGCCTCAGAGAACTGCCTAGAAAGTTGCCTCTGACTACGAATTAGAGGAGCTGAGACGGCTCAGTGGGTAAGGGGCTTGCCACAACCGTGAGGACCAGACCAGAGTTCAGATCCCCACTGTGTGCGTGTGTGTGTGTGTGTGTGTGTGTGTGTGTGTGTGAGAGAGAGAGAGAGAGAGAGAGAGAGAGAGAGAGAGAGAGAGAGAGAGAGAGAGAGAGAGAGTTGGACAGGACAGTGAGCACTGGAGAGGCAGAAACAGTCTGCAGCCTGTTGAGCAGTCAACTGAATTGAAAGGAGTTCCAGGTTCAGTGAGAGACCCTGTCTCAAAACATAAGGTAGAGAGCAAATGAAGAAGACGCTGAAAGTCAGTCTCTGGCCTCCGCATGAATGCATGCACATGTGTAATGCATGCACAGGTGTGTATACACACACGCACGCACGCACGCACGCACGCACGCACGCACGAAGATGAGCCACCCAAAGTTAACTAAGGGTACAGTTCAACCACAGTCCAGCTCTTGGAGCAACACACTGACTCAATCTCTCCCCCCGCCAAGCAGAAGCACCTACACTTTGGGAACGGTCAAATGCACGCTCTTCCCAGGAAGGACAGCCCTCGGGCCAAAAGAACACAAAAGCATCGGGTTTTTTAATCCCTTGCCCCTTCCCGAAAGTGGTGCTTAATACCATGGCTGCAGGAAGGATTGCCTCCACCCGGCTTCCTTTACCAGAGGGCTCTGGCCAGCTCCATCATCCCATCCAACATAAATACTGCGGCCATTATCTCCTGTGTGTGAGTCATCCCTCCCACCCAGTTCATCCCCAGTTTACTGCGTTCCCATATTACGGTGAGATGACACCAGAAACATGTAGAGATGGGCTGAAGAGTCGTGGCCTGTCCTCCTGTCCCCTTGCAGTCTGTGTCTGGCACCTGATGACAGGCTCATTAATTCAAGGACAATGGCGTGTGGTCTCCAGCAGGATTCAATCCCACTACCCCACGCAGGAAGCAGGGAGCGTAGTGGAACATCTTGTACAAGGTGAGATATACGGTTCCTTCAGAATGATGCGTACAAATGTCCTGGGGCAACAGGCTTCTCTGACCTCACCTGACCCCTTAGGAGGCAGGCTCTCAGACAGAGAAGGAAAAGAGCTGGGGGTGGGGGCAGGCAGGCTGTGAGCATGCCATGAGCTCACTCACACCAGTCTAAAAGGCGGGATGCAGTCTGCGGGGAAGGAAGACAGTAAGAGCTAAACCCATCAGAGGTGGCATGCAGTGGCTTGTGCCCGTAGTTCCAGCACTTGGGGGTGGGAGGCTGATGCAGGGTGGCTGCTGTGAGTGCCGGGGTTCCAGCCTGAGAGCTTGTCTCAAGTGCCCTCTGACCCCTGGGAAAGAAACAAAGCCAAAGAACTGAATGAAACCTGTCCAGAGTGGGCAAGGGGACAGTCATGTGTATAAAATGGGCCCACCATTCCAGCACAGGAGCACATGGCTTCTCAGGTTCTGCACAGCAAACACACATGGCCAGACTGTCCATCACAGGGGCACCCCACTGCATGCCACCAGCACCCCCATCTCAGAATGTGACAGCTACAAAGGTCTCGCCTTTCAAATGTGACAGTGAGAGTGGCTGAGCTGGGGAGTGTGGTGAGGCTGGTACAAAGTAAAAAGCCATCTCAAAGCCCGGGACAAACCAGAGACAGAGGGAACAGGCAGGCAGAGGTAGGAAGTTAGCTCACCAGTGGTACTTCCCAATACCTCAGGCAGCCTTGAGAAGATGTACACTGTCGGCATTATTATTAATAACCCAAAATGAGAAACCACCTATCCAGAAGAGAAGGGGGGCTGCAAGATGGCTCAGTGGGTAAAGGCACTTGCCACCAAGTCTAAGGTTTGATCCCTGGACCCCACGTGGTGTAAAGAGAGAACCAGCTCGAACAAACTGTCCTCTGAAGTGTGCTGTGAAGTCTTAAAAGAATCAATATTCACAGTTAAGAATAGAACACACAGGCTGGAGAGATGGCTCGATGGTTAAGAACACTGGCTGCTTTTCCAGAGGTCCTGAGTTCAATTCCCAGCACCCACATTGTAGATCACAACTGTCTGTAACTCCAGTTCCAGGGGATCCAATGCCACCTTATAGGCTCCGAGGGCACCAGGCATGTGGTGCATATTACATACATACAAGCAAAACACTCATACATATAAAATAAATAAATCTTTTTAAAATTTTTAAAGGATCTAGGCATGCATACATCTAATTTTTTTAAAAATCAAAAGAAGTGAATGAAATGGAGTATTTTTCCATCAGAACACCACAAACACATCAAAATCAGCAAAACCATGTCTTGATGGTGTAAGAAAACGTCCATTGAGTATCTACACATAGGCAGGCAGACAGGCAGGCGTGTGCGCACACACACACACACAGGGGAAACTAACTAAAAATGAAGTTAGAGAGGACGTTTATAAAATATATACAGATATGTACACTCATATGCTTAGAAGAAAGACTGAAATGAAGGTCCTTGGCGGGGCAAATGGCTGGCCCCAACTCATGGCAACCATCCTGCCCCAGTCTCGGAAGTGCTAGATTAATGGTGTGAGCCACCATGCCAGGCTTGATTTCCCTTCTCATGACTCTTAACTGTGAAAGCTGAATGTTGATTAAAATAATAATAATAATAATATAATAATAATAATAATAATAATAATAATAATAATAATAATAATAATAAAAAACTAGGCAGGGTGGGGGGCGTGCTAGCCTTAAGTGAAAGCAGACTCGCTAAGCCAACAGCACTCTGTACTCCAGCCACCTTGTGTGGGAAGACACAGAGCCACTTCTCACAAAACATGACGAATGTCTGGGAAGGAGATCCCTTCACAGCTAAAGGAAGGGTGGTGTGTGTGGTTCCGTTCATTCTCAAAGCTGGGCCTCGGGGACTCTCTGATGACTCAGCTCTCAAATGGCCTCAGCAGAGTCCACGGCCCTAGAACTTAAACAATAATGGCTGGAACCAAGTAAGAGTGATTCTGCGGACGACGCTGACTAACTCCAGGAAACGCCCACCCGAGGGAATTATGTCGCTGATAGCCTTGTGCTCAGATGTGCCCTGGATTGGCTAAAGCCAAGGGTCAGGCCAGGTGCAGCCTGTAGGAAAAGCTGCAGCTGTGTGGAAGGGAGAGGCTCCCTCCCCAGTTGACATTTGCCAAGGACATGTGTCCCACCGGGTCACAGAATCCCAACCAGCATCTGGGACCTAAGTCAACTCAGATGGGAAGTTTCAGAGCACACTCACAGCCTGTCACTGGGTCTTCGGAGCAGCAGTTCATGGAGCCACCACCACAGTCCCTGGATGGAGGCAGCGTTATCCCCTCCCCCCCCCCACACCCCAAGATGTGCTGGACCCAACAGCTCACTCCTGAAAACAGAACAAGGCTAATTCGGCCTGACTCCTCTAAGGCTGGTTCCTGAAGGTAGCTTCCAGCTTGTTCACACTCTCACTAGGGTAAATCCAGCTGACATGAGGCTAGCCCAGGGAGAGACCCACAGAGCAGTAGCTGAGGTGGCCTCTGTCGAGCTGTCTTGCAGCCCACTGAAGCTGTGGGTAAGTGAACGTTGTCTCAGGAGATCCTGGGGAGACAGTGACCTGGCCAAGTCCTGAAGTCAACCTTTGAGACACTGAACAGGCAACCAAGCCACACCCAGATTCCGGGTCCACAGAAACCGTTAGAGAACACAAGCACCATGGTTTTAGACCACTGTGTGAGGTAATCTCTTAGCAATGAATAATTAATACAGCACCCCATCACGACCCAGGGCCGTGGGCTTTTAACCACATCCTCTCCATCCCATCTAAGCCCTAGCATACACTTAGGAGCCAGACAGCCTGGGGATGAATCTCAGACCCATCACCTCCCTGTGTAAACTCGGGTGCATTCCTTCCATCTTTCTATGCCTCAGTTTCCTTATCTGTCAAACGCAAATCACACAAGTAGTAGACACTAGTCACTTCCTATGCCTCAGTTTCCTTCTCTGTCAAATGCAAATCACACAACTAACTTGTGAGCTTCTGGTAAGCAGACTCTAGTCAGCTTATGCCAAGCAATGAGAACAGCCTCTGACACGGCACCAGCCCCACCTAGCTGTTCCCCATGACCATCACTGCTGGCGTTCTCACCATGGCTACCTCACTGTAGGAACCACCTTCCCTATTCATGACCTCACCTCACTGCCAATCATCCCTTGGGCAGCTCTCCTGCAGGAGGCTGACAGCCCCTCACTGCTGACTGTGGCGGCCACAAGCCCCAGCGATGCACCGGCCTCCCTAGCACAGGGATTGCAAGCACACACCACCACACCCAGCCTCTTCGTGTGGGTTCTGGGGTTCAACCTCAGGTGCATGGCAAGCACCTTACCTACTGAACCAGCCCCTACCCCCCCGCCAAGCTTCAGAATTCTTTGGGCATAAACAAAACACCATGAGTAGAAAACGCCACACCTGCCAGGCAGTGGTGGCTCAGGCCTTTGATCCCAGCCCTTGGGAGACAGAAGCAGGTAGATCTCCAAATCTGAGGCCAGCCTGGTCTACATAGTCCAGGACAGCCAGGGCTACACAGAGAAACCCTGTCTGGAAACAAAACAAAACAAAACAAACAAACAAAACAAAAAAGGAAAAAGAAAAATTCCACACCTGACTCAGGTTATAGTCAAAATAAAATGACACTAAAAATACTGTTTAAAATTGCCTTCAGGCCACTGTGTAAAAAATTTCATGTTACGATTTGGGGATCATCCAAATATCGAATGCAATGTCCCATGCTGGTCACGGACATTCTACAGAAAGGATATTCAACCTCTACAGACATACAATGGACTACTACACAGCCACAAAGGGAAGGAAAGACTGGTAGACACAATGACATGAATGAACCTTGAAACCTGGGAGCAGGAAGAAGAAATCAAAAGACCACATACTACGTTCCATTTATAGGAGTGTCTAGAACAGGTAAATCTGCAGGGGCAGGAAGAAGACCAGTGGGAGCAAGGAGCTGGGGGGATGAGGTGACTTAATAATTGCAGGGCTTGGGGCTGGAGAGATGGCTCAGAGGTTAAGAGCACTAGCTGCTCTTCCAGAGGTCCTGAGTTCAATTCCCAGCAACTACATGGTGGCTCACAACCACCTGTAATGAGATCTGGTGCCCTCTTCCGGTCTGCAGTCATATATGCTGTATACATAATAAATAAATCTTAAAAAAATAATTGCAGGGCTTTAATTCTTTTTTAAAGATTTGTTCATTTTTACTTTATGTGTGTGGGTGTTTTGCCTAAATGGATTGTCTGTGCACTACATGCATGCGATGCCCTCAGAGGCCAGTAGAGGGCACTAGATCCCCTGGAACTAGAGTAACAAATGGCTGTGAGCCACCATGTGGGTGCTGGGAGCTGAACCTAGGTCCTCTGGAAGCGCAGTCAGAGCTCTTAACCTCTGAGCCATCTCTCCAGCCTCTTCTTTTCAATCACATTTTCACTTATTTTGTGTGTGTGTGTGTGTGTGTGTGCATGAGTGTACCTGTCACAGCATGTGTGTGGAGCTCAGAGTCTGTCCTCTCTTTCCCTGGTGTGGGTCCTGGGATCGAACTTAGGTCCTTGGGCTTGGTGGCAAGCACTCTGCCCACTGAGCCAACAGTCTCTGGCTGTGATGAACAGAGTCTGCACAGTACTGGAAGTCAGCAAATGAGGCCAGCACCAGCCCGGGTAGTCACCTGTATATTAGTCACTTATCTCTTTGCTACAACCAGACCCCTGAAAAGAAGCAACTTCATGGAGGGGGGGAGGGGGAGGAGGGGACAGAGAGAGGGAGGGCGAGCTTCTTCTGGTTCACAGTTTAAGGGATAAGGTCCCATGGTGGGGGAAGGCATGGTGACAGGAAAGAGAGGCAGCTGGTCACACTGCCTCACACACGGAAGTAGGCCTGGACTGTGACTCTCAAACCTGCCCCCAGGGACCCACTTCCCCCAGCGAGGCTCCACCTCCTAAAGGTCCCCACAGGCATCTATCTAAAACTCCACCACAGTGGGAGCCCAAGTGTTCAGATTCAGGAGCCTGTGAGGTACAGAACAGCAACTTTGAAATGGTTATTTCTTTAATGGCTATTTTGTTTTGTGAATGTTTTATTTTTATGTTTATATTTATGTTTTATTTTTAATGGCTATTTTATATTTTGTGAATATTTTTATGGCGTTTTTGTTCTTTGGAGACAGGGTCTCACTCTGTAGCACAGGCTAGCCCTGAACTTACAGTGACCTCCCTGCTTCAGCCTCCCAAGCACTGACAGAGCAGGTGTGAGCCACCACACCTCACTGCTCTGTGAGTTTTATCTGTGAAATACAGGCGGCAGGCTGGAGGAATGGCTTGGCAGTGACGAGTTTCCTGCTCTTTCCAGATCCCAGCACCCATGCCAGGCAGCTCACAACCCCCCACAACTCCAGCTCCAGGGGATCACCTTCTTCTAGCCTCCATGGGCACCAGCACACGTGGGTATACACTCACACAGACATGCACACATAAATAATAATTTTGTTAAAGAATAGGAACTGGGAATGTGGCTTGCTTAGTATGTGCAAGGCCCTGGGTTCAACTCCCCCACAGCAAAATACACATACATACATACAAACACACACACACACACACACACACACACACACACACACACACACGAAGAGAAAAGTGAGATGGCCAACAAGATGGCTCAGAAGGTTAAGGTGTTTGCTGCTAAGTCTCATGGTGTGAGTTTGAGTCCTGGGATCCACACTGTAGGCGAGAACTAACTCTTCAAGTTGTCCTCTGACATTCACACACACACACACACACACACTATAGCATGTTGCTCATATATGCTAAAGAAATAAAAAGGTAATTTTTTAGGAGCATGATACATTCACTACTTCAGAGCTAGGCTCAACATACCCTGCTGGTGTCCTTCCTGCTCAGGGAATCACACTCCCTTACTAGTCTGGGTGACAGTAATGAGGCCCCAGTGAGATATAAAGGCCCCCAATGCACGCTCTGCGGGGCAGGGGAGGATGCTGAGGGGCGGGAGAAGACTCCACTCACCCTCACAATGATGCCCATCCGCTTGCTTTCGTACGTAAAGGGAAAGACCTGCAGGATGGTGAGATTCAGGATCTGGTCGCCAGGGGTCCTCAGCTGCATGGAGGATTGGTCTCGGCCCACCAGGGTCAATCCCACGCTTTCGGTCCACTGGACCAGGGCCACCTGGAGGAAATGGAGAGAGGGACATCAGACACCCTACACATGAACACTGAGGAGGAGAAGATGGAGGAAGAAGGGACTGTCCGGCAGGCCCCAAAGCAGGATGCACACCACAGGCGTGTGGCAGAGACCCAGTAACCACAGTTACCTCTGAAAGGCTCTGCACCAAGCCTGCTACCCATACGGCAAGAAAGGGCAGGGCACTAGGAGCTCTCACCCCTGGCTCTCCCTTAGCTGGGCACACTCCATCAGACACAGTCTAGTCTTTAATAGGTGACACACACACACACACACACACACACACACACACACACACTGCCACCGTGGGGGTGGGAAGTTAAGGAGCTGACAGTAACATCTGGAGCATCTGTGGGAAGGAAGCACAGCACAGCCCCAGTCATGAACCCTCCGGCCCAAGGACAGAGCCAAGGAGACTGGTCCAGAGCCAGGAACACAGACTCCCAGAAGTTCATGGAACTGCCCACCAGTGATGGGACTGAGGAGTGGCAGGGGCCAGGCCAGGAGGCAACCCACATCTGCCTAGGTCAAAGGTCCAGGGCGCTCTGTTCCTGGAGGGCCACTTGGGTCTCCCTCAGCCTCGGGCAGGCCGGATCCACCTTGGCGGACTCCTAAGAGGCACAAGAGAGAATGCCAATCCCAGGCCAGTCAGAAGCCCCCTCCTGAATCACATAGGCCTGTGTCACTGGGACCCACTGCCACCATTAGAAAGTTGACAGGGCAAAGACCAAGTCCTGGTCTCTGGGGCCCGGGAAAAACCCCCTTTCCGTGGCTATGAGGGCACAGTGGGGTTAAGGGTGAGAGCTCACAGGGAGGCTCTCCCAGATGACCCACAAGCTCTTCAGGCTGTGGCCAGAGACTGAGCTTGAGACACTGGGGACTGTGAAGATGGGGGAGGAGTCAGCAGCCGAGGAAGTACGGCATGGTGGTTACTCTTGGTTGTCAACATCTGGAATTAACCAAAACCGGGGCCCAGCACACCTGTGAGGAATGAATTCATTCACTCAGTCAGTCATTCAATCATGCATTCATTCGTTTGGGTTTTTGAGACAGGGATTCACTGTGTAGCCCTGGCTGTTCTGGAGCTCACTTTGTAGACCAGGCTGGAGGCAAACTCACAGAGATCCACCTGCCTCTGCCTCTCAAGTGCTGGGACCAAAGGCGTGCGCCACCACTGCCTGGCTGAGGAATTTCTTTCTTAATTTAATCGTTTGAAATGAGAAGACCCACTTCTAATCTGGATCTCTGTGGTGGGAAGATCCACCTTTAACCTGGATCACAACTTCTGCTGGCAGTCGATACAAAGGGTGTGGAAGAAGGAAGCTTGCTCCCTGCCTGCTTGCTCCTACTCTCAATGGCAAAGTTCACTCCTTCGCGGGCATTAGAGCCTACCTCTTCAGGATTCCAGAGTCTACTGAAGACCAGATGGACATGCAGCCTCGTGGACTGAACAATTACTGGACTCCTGGATCTTCGGTTGGTAGAAGGCTATTGTTGGACTAGCTGGACCATGGCCTGAAAGCTATTCTAATAACCCCCTTTATATATATAAATTCATTCTATCAGTTGAGTTCCTCTGGAGAGCGCTGACCAGTGTGTACAGCCTGGGGGAAGCACACCAGTGTCTGGAGCAGATAGAAGCCCTGTGGCTGCAACCGGGGTCGTGAAGCACTTCATCCTAAAACATCTCACACCCACTCACTTGCAGCAAGCCACAGGCAACATTACAAATGGCTTTCCAGGGCTGGTAGAGCGCTCGCCTGGGATGCACACGTCTCGGGTGTGAGCATGGTCTCGGGTGTGAGCGCAGTGGGCACACCTCTAATCCCAGAACTCAGGGGTGGGGCAGGAGCTCAGAGGGCCAAGGCCAACCTCTTGGGCTCCATGAGATCCTGGGGGTGGGGAAGAAAGGCACCCAACCTCTTACGAAACTTAGTCTTCGGGGGTTAAGGAGACAAGTCTTTTGTAGAGGGTTGACTTGGTGACTGTGGTCAGGAGCTTGGGAGAGGAGATACAGAGCAGTCTACTGGAATTAAGAGAAACCAATCATAGCATCCGAAGGGGAAATTTTATCAAATGCAAAAACCCACCGAAGCCCTTGGCTCAGCCAGATGGTGCGCTGTCAAGTGCCTGTTGTCTTGCCTAGAGCTGTGGGGTAGTATGGAGCTGCACCCCAACAAGTGTCCCCAGGAGACATGATCAGATCCCTTTCGACGCCCTTGAAGGCTCTGTAAATAAGCAACTTCAAGCAGATGTGCTCTCCATTTGCAAGATCCTATCTTTAGGGGCTGGAGAGAGACGCTCAGTGGTTAAGAGAAGATGATGCTCTTGCAGAGGATCTGAATTCAATCCTAGTACCCCCATGGCAACTCACAACCATCTGTAACTCCAGGTCTAGACCTGAAGCCCTCTTCCGGCCTCCTCGGGCACCAGACACACATACACACAGTGCACAGGCACACAGGCAGGCAAAACACCCATACATGTTCACTTTTTATTAAAAAGTTTTTTAATCCTGTCTTTAGCCATCTTGACTTGGATGTTTAATCCAGGTTAGACATCAGATCTCTAGCTTGGTTTCTGTTACAGAGATGAACTGAACTTGACATTAGCAAGATGTCACTTTCATGATTCAACCCTGTTTCAGGAAATGCTCTTAGCCAACAAGGATTAAGTAGTCTTCAAATCTCAACAGTGAAGAGTTATCCTTGAATACAATTTTTGTATTCAATACAATACAAATATTGAATACAAATTTTCACCTTTGTTTGAGACAGGGTCTTGCGTAGTCCAGGCTAGCTTCAAACTACTATATAGCTGAGGACGGCCTAGAACTCCTGATCCTACTGACTCCAACTCCCAACTGCTGGGACCACAGGCATGCACCACTGTATCTGGTTTATATAGCTCTGGAGACTGAACCCAGAGCCTTGGGCACATTAGGCAGGCACCCTACCAATGGAGCCGCATCTGCAGCCCTCAACTCAATCTTTCCAGGATTCCCAATGGTGAGTCTTGGGAAATCCCCTCATTCAGTGTTGAACCTGACGATTCCATGCTGAGGAACGACTGTCTGGATACACGAAATTCATCAATGTTGACATCTAATCCCCAATGCGGTGACCTCTGGAGGTGAGGTGGGGCCTTGGAGGGGACTAAGTCATTGAAAGGGGCTCAGATCAAGGAGACCCCAGAGAGCGCCATTCCACTATGAGAGACACAGTGAAAAGACAGTCTGGTAGGAACCAGGAGGGGCGCCCACCAGACATCAAAGCTGCCAGTACCCTGCTCTGTGAGCCCAGCCTCCAGAGCCCTGAGAACGACACTTCTGTTGTTTATGAGGGGCCCAGTCTATGGTATTTTGTTGCGGACTAAGACACTGACATTCAATTGTTTTTTCTAACAGTTTTCTTTTCAAACTTAAAACTGACAATTTGATAAAGAGCCATACAAAATGTCCCTACCCCGTGTGTGTGTGTGTGTGTGTGTGTGTGTGTGTGTGTGTGTATGTGTTTTACTCTTGGGTGTGCATGAATAAGAATGCTCATGGAGGGCTGGGGTGTGGCTCAGTTCACAGTGTTTAAATAACATACACAAAGGCTGTGGTCCATACCCTGCACTGGGTAAAACAGACCATGCTGACACATATCTTTAATCCCAGCACTTGGGAGGTGGAGACAGGAAGATCAGAAATTCAAGGTTCTCCTCAGCTACATAGCAAATACCAAGCCAACTTGGGCTACACGAGACCCTGTCTCAAAAAAAAAAAAAAAAAACACCTTTTAAAGCAAGCAGTTCTCAACCTGTGGGTCACGAGGGGGGGGAGTTGTCAGTGCATGAGGAACTGCATTAAAGGGTTTCAGCATTAGGAAGGCTGAGAGCCACTGTCTAGAGTGACAGGTCAAAGAGGCCTTGCAGGCCTCTGGAGGAATGAAATACTTACACGCACTGACACTTACTTTTAATTACTTAAGTACATATCCCGACACGTGATTCCCAAGCTGGAAGGAAGGACTTGAGATTTCCATCCTTCCTTACACTCGGTACTGTCCCATGTGGGATCCGAACTCTGGTCCTCTTGCTTATGTGGCCAGCCCTTTACCCACTGAGCCATCTCTCAAGTGTTCTCTCTCTCCCCCTCTTTCTCTCCTTCCCCCTCCCCCCTCCCCGCCCCCAGTTTGGTTTTTTGAGACAAGGTCTCACTATGTAGCCCTGGCCATCCTGGAACTCCCTCTGTAGACCAGGCTGGCCTCGAACTCAGAGATCCACCTGCCTCTGCCTCCTGAGTGCTGGGACTAAAGGTGTGCGCCACCACTGCCCAGCTCTCTCTCTCTCTCTCTCTCTCTCACTTTTAAACAGCCGTTTCACTGTGTAAAGTCCTTCTTCTCCTCAGAAATGAAAGCCTGTAGCTTGGGGCTTCCATGAGCTACACCAACTCCTCTGACTGCTCTTTACTTCAATGGAGAAAGAACCAAGGCGCCCAGAACAGAAGTGCCCCCAGAGCTGCACGGAAGGAGGACCCCAGCTGTACGTCACGGAAGCTAACATGACCAATGTCACCAGAATAGTGAAGCACGGGCGTACGTAAGTACCTTCTGTGGTGCTTGTCTTCCACGGCAGACGCCAAGATGAGAGGACCAGATGAGATCCTTAGCAATCGTTACACGAGGACCTCCTGTGCTCAGGGACCACTCACTCCGGAACCTTCCACACTCTGGGACTTCATGAGCTCACTTGCTCTGAGCTCTCTCTCACAGAGCAGGTAAGACCCCCTGAGTCCTGCTGAGAGGCTATCTAAGGGGTACATGCCTTTCCACACAGGATGCTATAAGACAGCTCCTTGCCCGTCATTAGGAACTTCCACAAAAGGTGGAGTCCTTCCTCAGCCCTCAGCTTCACCGGCCCTCACTTCAGTCGGGGGTCTCAGGGCCAACAACAGAAAAAGAGGCTATGTGCCCATTGTGACACACACTGAGGTCTCAGCACCCAGAAGCTGATGCAGGGGGACTAGGAGTTTGAGACCAGCCTGGGCCACATAGTGAGATCCGTCACAGAGACAGAAGGCTCGTGAAAGCCAATGGTAAACAGATATGGGAACAGCGGACTGGACCCGACCTGGGCCAGAACGTCTTGCCTCAGGAGCCTGCTGTGCCCTCCACTAAGGGGTGGGTACTCATGGAGCAGACATTTCCTTCTAAACGCCCATTCAGCCAGGAGATGTCCCTCAAGTCTTTCCGTCTGTAGGTCAGGCCATCCAGGCCGAGCTTCCATAATGCCCCTTAGTACCCGGGCCGGTGTGCTTGGGAAACAGGCCAGGTCACACTCGCGAGCCTCCCGCTGCGAAGACTAGAAGACATGTCAATCAAGAGAGCACATGCTCTGGAGGGCCAGCCTTTGACATTTCACTCCCCAGCTCTTTGGTGGTCTTCAGTAAGATAAACCCCTGGGGTCTCATGGAGGAGCTGGCCTAAAGCCTCCTTTCAGGGTTATAAATCTACCACAGGCCTGAGGGGTCCCTTCCTCTCTCAGGAAATACATCCAGCCACACTCACGTGGTGGCTGCAGGTTCCAGTGTCAGCAGGGGCTGAACTGGCAGGAATAAAGCAGGCATGCAGGGGCCAAGGGTAAACTGAGGCAGTTGCCAGTGGGCAGCTGAAGCAGCTTAGCCAGCTGCTGCGAAGGTATTTCTACATCCAAAATATTTCTACATCCTTTTTTTTTTTTTTTTAAGATTTATTTATTATGTATACAGTGTTCTTCCCCCATGTATACTTGCATGCCAGAAGAGGGCACCAGATCTCATTACAGATGGTTGTGAGCCACCATGTGGTTGCTGGGAATTGAACTCAAGACTTCTGGAAGAGCAGCCAGTGTTCTTAACCGATGAGCCATCTCTCCAGCCTCTCTATATCCTTTTTAATAAAAGCTTATCTTCGTGAAAAATGGAGAGGTTTTTTGTTTTTGTTTTGTTTTTTTTTTTTTTGGTTTTTCGAGACAGGGTTTCTCTGTGTAGCTTTGCGCCTTTCCTGGAACTCACTTGGTAGCCCAGGCTGGCCTCGAACTCACAGAGATCCACCTGCCTCTGCCTCCCAAGTGCTGGGATTAAAGGCGTGTGTCACCACCGCCCGGCAGAGGTTTTTAAAGTACTAACTGCTTCAAAGGAAAATTTAAAGACAGCATGCAATGAACAAGATAGCCTGTTACCTTTGGAGTCAGTGGCTGGAACAGAGTGGATCCAGGTTTCAGGGACTTAACACTCAACCTCCAGATCTTAACTCAAGTCTAAAGTACTGAGTCATTTAGAAATGACATGCCTAGCCAGGCAGTGGTGGCATGTCTTTAATCCCATCACTCGGGGACAGAGACAGGCAGATAGATCCCTGTGAGTCTGAGGCCAGCCTGGTCTACAGAGCTAGTTCCAGGATAGCCAAGGCTACATAGAGAAACCCTGTCTCAAAAAACAAACCAAAACCAAAACCAAAAAAACAGAAAAAGAAAAAGAAAGAAAGAAAAAGAAATGACTGCCTGAGTCTAACACATGGATAAGCTAACACCAGAGAGGAAGTGGGGGGGGGGGGGGGTTCAATATACATCCATGCTCCTGTGTGTGTGCACATGTGGGTGTGGGTATAGGTGGATGTGTGTGAACGTGTACATGTGTCTGAGGAGACTAGAGGTCAATGTCAAGCTGTCATCTTCAGTCACTCTCCATCTTATTTCCTGAGACAAGGTCTCTCACTGAACCTGGAGCTCATTGATTCTCCCAGCTGCCTGGCCAACAAGCTCTAGAAAGCTGGCTACCTCCTCCCCAGCAGGAGAGTCCCAGGCACACCCCATGCCTGGCTCTTTTATTGATTGATCGTATGTGGCTCCGAAATCTGACTCATCCTTACATAGAAAGCGCTTTACCAACTCTCCCCAGCCCCTCAAATACTTCAGACAATCCCTGCCCCTTCTGAATTCTCCTTAAGATTTTGTCTCTGGTTGATAAATAATATTCATGTGGAATGTTTCCTTGTTTTGTTGAGACAAGATCTCACTGTGTAGCCCTGGCTGTCCTGGAACTTGGAGATCTGCCTGCCTCTGCCTTCAGAGTGCTGGGACTAAAGGCATGCACCACCACAACCAGCTGATGTGGAATTTTTTCCCTGAATCCCTTGACATCTGATTTTTGGCCTCACCCTGCAGGTGAGCACACAATCCTAGAAACCTTTCTGATACAACACTCTACTCCCAGCTCAGCTGTGACATGGGGCCTGTGTGCTGCCATTGTCCCTGGGGCCTGCGACTTGGGCTCGGGGAACAAGAAAGCATTTAGGGTGTGGGTGACTGTGGGAAGGACTTCCCAGAGCCACGACGGCCTGTGAGATGGCTGGCCTCTTCTCTACCAGTTCAAAGTCTCCTCAGAGTTCCCCATGTTGTCACCAAGCTGAAAGTGCAAGGCAAGACAACTGAGGTCCCTCCACAGTGACAGACATGCAGGGCGGAGTGAGGCACAGTTACGGTGGTTCTGAGTGGGGGACCTCATCAATGGAAGCTGGAGAGAGACAATCAGGGCCGTGTCTACACTGCAGTGCACAGCCTTAGTACCCCACCCCCTTTTTGGTTTTTCGAGACAAGGTTTCTTTGTATAGCCCTGGCTGTCCTGGAACTCACTCTGTAGACCAGGCTGGCCTCTAACTCACAGAAATCCACCTGCCTCTGCCTCCTGAGTGCTGGGATTAAAGTCATGTGCCACCACACCACTGCCCAGCAGTACCCTCCTCTTATGGATGGGTACTAGAAGGGTGATGGGTGATGAGTGATGGGGGACGTGCCTTGCTGGCAGAGTGCTTGCAGCATGCCTGAAGCCCTGGTTTCATCCCCAGCACCAGGTTAACCAGGCATGGTAATACACACTCATAATCCTAGCACTTAGGAAGTGGAGGCACAAGGATCCAAAATTTAGGGTCATCCTTGGCTACATGGAGAGTTTGTGGCCAGCCTGGGCTACATGAAACCCTACCTCACAGAAGAGAGATGGGGCTCAGTGGAAGAACACCTGCCTTGGACCCGGAGCTCTCAGTTTAATCGTCACTACTGGGGAGGGGGGTCAGTAATTCCTTTGCTCATGTTAGATGGTTCAGTGGTGAAGGCACTTGCCACAAACGCCTGCTGCCCTGAGTTCAATCTCTGGAGAGAGAACGGACTCCTGCAACTTGACCTCTGACCTCCACGTGTGCATCACGGTATGTTTGTAAACCATACGTACATAAAAATAAAGTGTAAAAAAAACATAAAGTGTAATAAAAAAATTTAAGCTGGGTGGTGGCACACGCCTTTAATCCCAGCTCTGGGGAGGCAGAGGCAGGTGGATGTCTGTGAGTTCGAGGCCAGCCTGATCTACAGATAGAGGTTCCAGGGCAGCCAGGGCTACATAGAGAGACTCTGTCTCAATAGAGAATGCTGTGCCATGCTCCTCCCCACACCCCCAGGCTTACCACACATTGAAAAGAGAAAAAGCCACTCAGCTGGGAGGTGAGCATAAAAGGGTGGATTGTTCTATTTTCCGGGTTCTGATTCACAGCAGAGGGCAGGGAGGACCCATACCAAGGCTGTAAATCCATAGCTGAATGCAGACGCATCAAGATGTCCAGGGCTGACCATGCACAGGCAACAGACTTAGGAAATCCTGCTTCTTCAACAGGAAACGAGCACCCTGGAGATTGCTCCAGCCACACAGGAGCAGCAGCCTGCTCCCCAACGCTCCAGCAAGCTAACCTTGGGCTTCTATAAGGCTTAGTTGACAGTGAATTTCAAAGGCATTATGGGACCAAGCCAAGTTCAAACAGAATTCCCCAGGGACTCAGAACCTCACTTGTGCAGCAAACCCTTCTTCCTGTCACGTGGCATGTTTATATAAATATGCTGGCATTTCATGTAGAAGCCAGATCTACACAGAATTATCAGTGGCTACAGCCTTTGTGGATTACATCTTATTTTTCTCTTCTTACCTATATTACACTAAAGATATGAACTGCATTTAAAAATTAATAAAGTTGTGTTTTAAGAAAAGGTATAAGGGGGCCAGTGAGAAGGCTCAGGGGGTAAAAGCCTCCCTGTTTAAGCCTGGTAGTCTGAGTCCAATCCCTAGAATCCACTGTAGGAGGAGAGAAAACAATTCCAGAAGTTGTCTTCTGAACTCACATGAGCACCATGGCTCTCACACACATCATACGGCTACACAAATAATAAAAAAGGGAGGCTGGGGAGATGGTTCGGCTGACAGCCTGAGTTTGGACCCCAGAACCCACACGGTGGAAGGAAGAAATACCTCTTAGAAGCTGTCCTCTGGCCTCCACACATGCATCACGGCACATATGAATACATACACACATATGTAAGTAAATGCAATAAAAAACTGTTTTTAAGTATCAGATCCTCTGGGACTGTGGAAGACTCCAGAGACAAGAAAAAACATCCCTTTTGTTGTTTTTAATCACATATCAGAAACTTAACAAGACAAAGTGAGTCCCATTTAGAGCAGACGATGAAATAAAGCATCCTCCCTATGTGGAGACGCCCCCAAACTGCAGCATCTGAGAAAGACCAAACCATGGAGCACATCCACCATGAGCCACGGAGCCCTGGTACTTTGAGGCCACTAGCCCAGGCTACACGAGACACTGTCCCAAAACAAAAATAAAACAAAAACTGTTTCTAGAATCAGGTGCCAAGTTTTGTGGGCAGGAGGAAGGGAATCAAGGCAAGGCCTAGAATGTGGACAGTTAGGGCCACATAGAACCATGACTGACCCTTGCTGAAGTCCAGGGATGAAGGTATGGCTGCGCCCTCCCCGGGGTTACCTCATCTGGGCTGGATGCCTGGTACACACGGCAGGAGTCCTCAAACTGCTTTTCAGCCTCAGCCTGGTCTGTCACGCCGTTGGACTCGTACACAGGTGTGACATTGTGGCACAGGGCGATGGCCTTCACAGCCTCATGCACACGGCTGCTCATGGTCCTTCGAACCTTGGTAGTGACCGTGGGACCCTTCTGAGCCGGTGGTTCCTGGGATTGCTAATGGAAAGGAAAAGGAAGAGGAGATGAGCAGAAAGACCAGGGGTCTGGACATCATGTCACGTTAATGGTGGTTAGTGTTTTCCTCCAACTGTTCAGCATGCAGGACTCTTGGCTTATCCATGCTCAAGGACCTGGGTTAAACACCAATATAAAACAACAGAGAGAGACTGAGGGAGACACCC
>CABHPQ010201717.1:5092-27683 GCA_902168405.1 Peromyscus aztecus
GGGGGGGGGGGGGGGGGGGGGGGGGGGGGGGGTGGGGGGGGCAGGGACAGGAGGGGTGCTGGGCTTGTGGGCAGCCAGCAGCCTCGCTCCAGGTTCAGTGAGAGACCCTGTCTCAAGGGAATAAAGTAGAAAATGACAAAGACACTTGACGCTCTCCTCTATCTACACAGAGAGAGAGCGAGAGAAACAGAGACAGACAGACAGACAGACAGACACACACACACACACACACACACACACACACACACACGCACGCACGCACGCACAGGTTAAAAAGAACAGGGTAGTGTGCTCAGTGGTAGAATGATTTCTTGGCATGCATAGAGCTCTGGGTCCCATCCCCAGCACCGCATAAAAAACAGAAACGCAACTCTAATCCCAGCAGCACTCAGGAGGTGAAAGCAGGAGGAGGATCAGGAGTTTGTGGACAGCCTGGGCTACATACATAGGCCCTCAGTCTTCAGAATCAAGTGTCTCACTGGTCCTCAGATGCCCTCTACTGGCCCCGCAGAGCACTGCTGGATTGTTTCCACCCCAACAGCAGATTAATACTGAAGTTTCTCTGCTCTCGCCCCTCGCCCCTCAGCCCCACCCCCGTGGGGTGGCCATCCCTTTCTCACTGGGCCAGTCACTCAATCAAATCACACTGTGCAGCTGGACACAGGGCTGCCCTGCGTGACTGGGAGACACATGCCTCTGACCTTGGGGAGCTAGTCCTTTGAGGAGGCAGCCAGGAGAAGTACAGCCGCTTAAGACATTTTCCCAAGCCAGCCCGTCTGAAGCGGGGCACTAGGCTTCCCCTTCCTCCTTCCACTTCTTCTCTTCTTTCATTTCTTCCCTTTCTGAACAGGCTCGCTATACCCCAGGTTGGCCCTGAACTTGAGATCCTATCACTGACTCCCACGCACTGAGATTACAAGGTACGGCATCTTGTACCTGACACCCTCGCTGTCACCCTGAAGGTCTTGTCACTGGCCAGGCTGTTTCTCCAGCAGCCCTACCTTGATGCCGGCATTGCGTAGCGTCTCCAGTGTGGGCCTGACGTCGGCCTGCAGCTGGTCCTCTACGCCGGTCAAACACAGCAGCTCCATCTCCATCTCCAGGCTCTCGATCACCGTGGCCACCTTGAGCGAACGGTCATGCACACTCAGCTTGGCCTGGACGTAGCGGGCCTGGAGAGTGACAGAGACACGAGGGGATAGAGAGGTGAGGTGAGGCCATCACCCCGCCACACTGCCCGGAGCAGCTGGGCCTCCGGAACTCCACTTCTGAAGATGACTGACTCCAACCCGACCTGTTTATTCCCTCTGTATCTGGGCAGTGCACCTAAGGGGAAGCCCGGATTCCCCTGGTAGAACTGTGTGAACAGTCACAGCAGGAACCCTTGGAAGAACCTGATTGCTAGAGTCTTACAAACACATGGGCACATCTGGGCCAAGCCAACTGCTGGGGGCTGGCAAGGACCCTAGAAACCTGTCCCTAAACTGCATGCACCCTGGCACTCTTGCATGTCAGCCTTGTGCCAGATGCCAGGGACACGGGCATTAGCCAGACAAGGTCCTTCCACTGGGAATACAATCAATGGGATGAGAGAACCACAGGGAGATGGAGCACAACTCTAACCTATTTTACAGCTCAAAAACACCTGGGTGCCTCACATCAGTCACCTCGGCACTCAGAAAGCTGAGGCAGGAGGATTCCAGGCAAGCCTGGGCTACAAGCAAAGCCTTGTCTCAAAACAGCAATGAGACAGAGACAGAGAGAGAGAGATGGAGGAGGGGTGTGGAACAGAAGTGATTTATTTCAAATCTTCCTAAAGCAGGTGACAAAGAGGGTAAGTCATACGGGAGATGACTAGAAAGTGACAGGTAGTGTGGGAGGCTTCTTGGAGAGGCAACATGTGAACATGAAGTGAGGAGGTGGGCACTAGAATGAGTGCCAGGCAGAGCAAACGGCATGTGCAAAGGCCCTGTGCCAACAGGGAAACTGGTGTGCTCCAAAGGGCAGAGATGGCCAGAGTGGAATGAGCACGGAGGTGTGTTCCCAGGGGAAGTGACAGAGAAGAAGGGTCAGGGATGCAAGGCAAAGATCACGCGCCACTTACTTCAAAGTCTTGGTACTGCTCCTCTGTGAGGGACTTCTTGGCCACCACGAGCACCCGCAGTCCCTCCCGGGCCATGTTGCCACACTGCAAAGCAGACAGAGATCAGCGGGGAACTTTGCTCAGGCCCAGGTCTAAGACTGCCCCAGTGGAAGCCGAAGGGTCAGGGAAGATGGCAGGTAAGAAGACTGCTTCCCCCAGAGCCAGGCTTCTAGCTGGAGCTGCAGTCGAGTGCCAGAGGCTGGGCCCAGCACACATGGGTTTTCTCTGGCCGGCACAGTGTGTTCCAAAGCCCGAACCCACACCGTGAGGTTACACATGAGCAGGGCTGGCTCAGTGGACAAAAGGGGGTGTGCTTCGGATTAACTACCATCTGCCATGGCTAGGCGGCCCTCCTCCCGTGTGCACCCCCAAACACTGGTGCCACAGAATATTTCAACAGGCTGAATGTGCCAAAGTGCAATCCCATGAGAAAGACACACCCAGGCCCGCCACTCCTCTGCGTGCCCCGCCTGGCCCTGTGGGCATCTGGTCTGACCGGCGGATGTGAGCACCCACCTGCCTGCCTGAAGGAGAGGTCTGGCCTGCTAACATCAACCAGCACTCCTCCCTCTAGCTAACTGTCCACCGGTTAGCTGGGGTTTGTGGTCCCCATGATCTTCATCTCCTGTACAATCATCCTTCCCCCTGAATATGGGCTGGACCTGTGACTTGTTCCCAACACACAGAAACGGGAGGAACGCTGTTTCTGGGATTAGGCCACCAAAGATGGAGACTTCCATCTTGTCTGTCCTCTTCCACTGCTTGGATCAAGACAGCTGTCACATTCGGGGTACCCATGAAGAAACCCTCAGGGCAAGATACAAAGGGTGGCAGCTGACAGGAACCTAAGACCTTGGACCAGAGTCCTAAGGAACTGGGTGCTGTCTGCACCAACAATGGAGCCCTGAGCACCAAGCACTGAGCACTGAGCATTGAGCACCAAGCACCGAGCACCAAGCACCAAGCAAAGACTGAGTTCAATGAACATCCCATCCCAGTTGGATCTTCGGGTAAGATGTGGCCTCACAGAAACCCTGGCTGTGGTTGAGGGAAGCCCTACAGCAAAGACCCCAGCTGAGCCACACCCAGACCCTACCCCACACAAAGTGAGAAAGAAACGCATGTTGTTAGAGCAACTAAGTTTTGCAGTAGGTAGTACCATGCAGTTTCACGGCAGCTGGTGCCACAGCCACAGCTAACAAGGGAGTACAGAGACCACTCCCTCCCCGCTGCAAGGCTGCAGTGCACGCTCCCAGGACCCCGCCTCTACTCTCTAACCCAGGCTCACCTCTTCCTCCAGCCAGTCATTGTACTGGACAATGCCAGCCATGACAACGTCCGCGCCCTTCATGTAGAACGTGATTTCCCCCGTGGACTCATCCTGGAAAGAGGGACAGGAAGTGATGACCCTGGAGAGGAACACCAGTTCCCAGGCCTGACTGGCTTCCTGTGACAGACAGCATACAAAGTGCTTGGAAGAGCCCAGTGCTCTAAAACTTTTATTTATATTTACACATATAAATAAATTTCATGTGCAAATATATATATAATTTATATGTGTATGCCCTTAGAGACCAGGAGAGGACACTGGATCCCCTGGAACTGGAGTCACAGATGGTTGTGAGCTACACGAAGTGCTGGGAGTTGAACCCGTGTCCTCTGAAGGAGAAACCAGTGTTCTTAACTGCAGCACCGTCTCTCCAACCTCCTGGTGCTTTCACACTTGGCCAAAGATAAAACATAATGGGGGGGGGGGGGGGGGGGGGGGGGGGGGGGGGAGAGGCAGCTCTAGGGCAAAGGCCACAGCAGGCAGAAGAAAGCTCAGCTCAGAGCATTCGGAAAATTGTTAAATGATAAAGCAAGATCAAAGAGCCAAGACTTTTGTTTGGGAAGTTGTTGCCATTCCAACTGGAACTGCCCGCACGCAGCGGCTTGTTTCAATTGTACCCATGGGCTGTGCAGCGGTGGCCAACTGTGCTCCATAAACAACAGGAAGACAGCAATGGAGTCTGGGACCTCCACGTCTCAGCACAGTTCACATCTGGGTCTGACACACTGCTGCAGGGCTGCCCTGCACCTTAGAGGACAGTGAACAATGACGGGGTCTTCACCCACCAGAGGCCAGAAGTGGCCCCACGGTGACAGCCCACAATCTCTCCGAACACTAGTGAATGTCCTCTGGGGAGACAGCCAATCTTTCCACACTGAGACTGTCATCCAAGACTGTGTCAGGTCACATTCAGAGCTAACCTGAGACTTGTGTGGCCCGGAAGCCACAGGCTGGACACACCTGCATCACCGCCAAGTGTCGCATGAGAAGGTGTACACAAAGAGCCAATGACCTCTCATATTTTGGTTCCTCTGGCCTGATAGGCATCAAACACTCGGCCTGGTACTAGTTCTTAACCAGGAGCACTGGGCAAACTATCTCCTCTCTGCCTCAGTTTCCTCATCTGTCAAACAGGAAGTGCTGCACATCCCTGTGTAAGATCACTGGTGTGTAGGACGTGGCCTCACATGGAACATGGCATTTGTGACAGTGTTCCTGATGGTTAGGTGTGCCCCAAGTCCCTCCAGCCTTCTCTGTGGAGAGAAGGCTCAGTCCCAGATCTGCAACGGGCAACACTGGACAGACTGTCAGCTGCCACAACTCTGAGAAGCGGCTTCAGAGAGGCCATGGGTGCTACCACGCATCCCAGAATACCCAGGACGGCCACACAAGCAAGAATTCATCACTGGGCTCCATCCCTCGACAGTGCAGAGGCTGAGACACAGGCTGTGAGGAATGCTGGAGGACAGCGGGTCCTCAAGCCTCCAAAGAGAGGGTAGGTGACACTGACGAAGAGGGGTGGGGAGGGCGGTCAATACCTTGTGCTATAGTTTACTACTCGGGAAAGCCTCAGAGAACTGCCTAGAAAGTTGCCTCTGACTACGAATTAGAGGAGCTGAGACGGCTCAGTGGGTAAGGGGCTTGCCACAACCGTGAGGACCAGACCAGAGTTCAGATCCCCACTGTGTGCGTGTGTGTGTGTGTGTGTGTGTGTGTGTGTGTGTGAGAGAGAGAGAGAGAGAGAGAGAGAGAGAGAGAGAGAGAGAGAGAGAGAGAGAGAGAGAGAGTTGGACAGGACAGTGAGCACTGGAGAGGCAGAAACAGTCTGCAGCCTGTTGAGCAGTCAATTGAATTGAAAGGAGTTCCAGGTTCAGTGAGAGACCCTGTCTCAAAACATAAGGTAGAGAGCAAATGAAGAAGACGCTGAAAGTCAGTCTCTGGCCTCCGCATGAATGCATGCACATGTGTAATGCATGCACAGGTGTGTATACACACACGCACGCACGCACGCACGCACGCATGAAGATGAGCCACCCAAAGTTAACTAAGGGTACAGTTCAACCACAGTCCAGCTCTTGGAGCAACACACTGACTCAATCTCTCCTCCGGCCAAGCAGAAGCACCTACACTTTGGGAACAGTCAAATGCACGCTCTTCCCAGGAAGGACAGCCCTCGGGCCAAAAGAACACAAAAGCATCGGGTTTTTTAATCCCTTGCCCCTTCCCGAAAGTGGTGCTTAATACCATGGCTGCAGGAAGGATTGCCTCCACCCGGCTTCCTTTACCAGAGGGCTCTGGCCAGCTCCATCATCCCATCCAACATAAATACTGCGGCCATTATCTCCTGTGTGTGAGTCATCCCTCCCACCCAGTTCATCCCCAGTTTACTGCGTTCCCATATTACGGTGAGATGACACCAGAAACATGTAGAGATGGGCTGAAGAGTCGTGGCCTGTCCTCCTGTCCCCTTGCAGTCTGTGTCTGGCACCTGATGACAGGCTCATTAATTCAAGGACAATGGCGTGTGGTCTCCAGCAGGATTCAATCCCACTACCCCACGCAGGAAGCAGGGAGCGTAGTGGAACATCTTGTACAAGGTGAGATATACGGTTCCTTCAGAATGATGCGTACAAATGTCCTGGGGCAACAGGCTTCTCTGACCTCACCTGACCCCTTAGGAGGCAGGCTCTCAGACAGAGAAGGAAAAGAGCTGGGGGGTGGGGGCAGGCAGGCTGTGAGCATGCCGTGAGCTCACTCACACCAGTCTAAAAGGCGGGATGCAGTCTGCGGGGAAGGAAGACAGTAAGAGCTAAACCCATCAGAGGTGGCATGCAGTGGCTTGTGCCCGTAGTTCCAGCACTTGGGGGTGGGAGGCTGATGCAGGGTGGCTGCTGTGAGTGCCGGGGTTCCAGCCTGAGAGCTTGTCTCAAGTGCCCTCTGACCCCTGGGAAAGAAACAAAGCCAAAGAACTGAATGAAACCTGTCCAGAGTGGGCAATGGGACAGTCATGTGTATAAAATGGGCCCACCATTCCAGCACAGGAGCACATGGCTTCTCAGGTTCTGCACAGCAAACACACATGGCCAGACTGTCCATCACAGGGGCACCCCACTGCATGCCACCAGCACCCCCATCTCAGAATGTGACAGCTACAAAGGTCTCGCCTTTCAAATGTGACAGTGAGAGTGGCTGAGCTGGGGAGTGTGGTGAGGCTGGTACAAAGTAAAAAGCCATCTCAAAGCCCGGGACAAACCAGAGACAGAGGGAACAGGCAGGCAGAGGTAGGAAGTTAGCTCACCAGTGGTACTTCCCAATACCTTAGGCAGCCTTGAGAAGATGTACACTGTCGGCATTATTATTAATAACCCAAAATGAGAAACCACCTATCCAGAAGAGAAGGGGGGTTGCAAGATGGCTCAGTGGGTAAAGGCACTTGCCACCAAGTCTAAGGTTTGATCCCTGGACCCCACGTGGTGTAAAGAGAGAACCAGCTCGAACAAACTGTCCTCTGAAGTGTGCTGTGAAGTCTTAAAAGAATCAATATTCACAGTTAAGAATAGAACACACAGGCTGGAGAGATGGCTCGATGGTTAAGAACACTGGCTGCTTTTCCAGAGGTCCTGAGTTCAATTCCCAGCACCCACATTGTAGATCACAACTGTCTGTAACTCCAGTTCCAGGGGATCCAATGCCACCTTATAGGCTCCGAGGGCACCAGGCATGTGGTGCATATTACATACATACAAGCAAAACACTCATACATATAAAATAAATAAATCTTTTTAAAATTTTTAAAGGATCTAGGCATGCATACATCTAATTTTTTTAAAAATCAAAAGAAGTGAATGAAATGGAGTATTTTTCCATCAGAACACCACAAACACATCAAAATCAGCAAAACCATGTCTTGATGGTGTAAGAAAACGTCCATTGAGTATCTACACATAGGCAGGCAGACAGGCAGGCGTGTGCGCACACACACACACACAGGGGAAACTAACTAAAAATGAAGTTAGAGAGGACGTTTATAAAATGTATACAGATATGTACACTCATATGCTTAGAAGAAAGACTGAAATGAAGGTCCTTGGCGGGGCAAATGGCTGGCCCCAACTCATGGCAACCATCCTGCCCCAGTCTCGGAAGTGCTAGATTAATGGTGTGAGCCACCATGCCAGGCTTGATTTCCCTTCTCATGACTCTTAACTGTGAAAGCTGAATGTTGATTAAAATAATAATAATAATAATATAATAATAATAATAATAATAATAATAATAATAATAATAATAATAAAAAACTAGGCAGGGTGGGGGGCGTGCTAGCCTTAAGTGAAAGCAGACTCGCTAAGCCAACAGCACTCTGTACTCCAGCCACCTTGTGTGGGAAGACACAGAGCCACTTCTCACAAAACATGACGAATGTCTGGGAAGGAGATCCCTTCACAGCTAAAGGAAGGGTGGTGTGTGTGGTTCCGTTCATTCTCAAAGCTGGGCCTCGGGGACTCTCTGATGACTCAGCTCTCAAATGGCCTCAGCAGAGTCCACGGCCCTAGAACTTAAACAATAATGGCTGGAACCAAGTAAGAGTGATTCTGCGGACGACGCTGACTAACTCCAGGAAACGCCCACCCGAGGGAATTATGTCGCTGATAGCCTTGTGCTCAGATGTGCCCTGGATTGGCTAAAGCCAAGGGTCAGGCCAGGTGCAGCCTGTAGGAAAAGCTGCAGCTGTGTGGAAGGGAGAGGCTCCCTCCCCAGTTGACATTTGCCAAGGACATGTGTCCCACCGGGTCACAGAATCCCAACCAGCATCTGGGACCTAAGTCAACTCAGATGGGAAGTTTCAGAGCACACTCACAGCCTGTCACTGGGTCTTCGGAGCAGCAGTTCATGGAGCCACCACCACAGTCCCTGGATGGAGGCAGCGTTATCCCCTCCCCCCCCCCACACCCCAAGATGTGCTGGACCCAACAGCTCACTCCTGAAAACAGAACAAGGCTAATTCGGCCTGACTCCTCTAAGGCTGGTTCCTGAAGGTAGCTTCCAGCTTGTTCACACTCTCACTAGGGTAAATCCAGCTGACATGAGGCTAGCCCAGGGAGAGACCCACAGAGCAGTAGCTGAGGTGGCCTCTGTCGAGCTGTCTTGCAGCCCACTGAAGCTGTGGGTAAGTGAACGTTGTCTCAGGAGATCCTGGGGAGACAGTGACCTGGCCAAGTCCTGAAGTCAACCTTTGAGACACTGAACAGGCAACCAAGCCACACCCAGATTCTGGGTCCACAGAAACCGTTAGAGAACACAAGCACCATGGTTTTGGACCACTGTGTGAGGTAATCTCTTAGCAATGAATAATTAATACAGCACCCCATCACGACCCAGGGTCGTGGGCTTTTAACCACATCCTCTCCATCCCATCTAAGCCCTAGCATACACTTAGGAGCCAGACAGCCTGGGGATGAATCTCAGACCCATCACCTCCCTGTGTAAACTCGGGTGCATTCCTTCCATCTTTCTATGCCTCAGTTTCCTTATCTGTCAAACGCAAATCACACAAGTAGTAGACACTAGTCACTTCCTATGCCTCAGTTTCCTTCTCTGTCAAATGCAAATCACACAACTAACTTGTGAGCTTCTGGTAAGCAGACTCTAGTCAGCTTATGCCAAGCAATGAGAACAGCCTCTGACACGGCACCAGCCCCACCTAGCTGTTCCCCATGACCATCACTGCTGGCGTTCTCACCATGGCTACCTCACTGTAGGAACCACCTTCCCTATTCATGACCTCACCTCACTGCCAATCATCCCTTGGGCAGCTCTCCTGCAGGAGGCTGACAGCCCCTCACTGCTGACTGTGGCGGCCACAAGCCCCAGCGATGCACCGGCCTCCCTAGCACAGGGATTGCAAGCACACACCACCACACCCAGCCTCTTCGTGTGGGTTCTGGGGTTCAACCTCAGGTGCATGGCAAGCACCTTACCTACTGAACCAGCCCCTACCCCCCCGCCAAGCTTCAGAATTCTTTGGGCATAAACAAAACACCATGAGTAGAAAACGCCACACCTGCCAGGCAGTGGTGGCTCAGGCCTTTGATCCCAGCCCTTGGGAGACAGAAGCAGGTAGATCTCCAAATCTGAGGCCAGCCTGGTCTACATAGTCCAGGACAGCCAGGGCTACACAGAGAAACCCTGTCTGGAAACAAAACAAAACAAAACAAACAAACAAAACAAAAAAGGAAAAAGAAAAATTCCACACCTGACTCAGGTTATAGTCAAAATAAAATGACACTAAAAATACTGTTTAAAACTGCCTTCAGGCCACTGTGTAAAAAATTTCATGTTACGATTTGGGGATCATCCAAATATCGAATGCAATGTCCCATGCTGGTCACGGACATTCTACAGAAAGGATATTCAACCCCTACAGACATACAATGGACTACTACACAGCCACAAAGGGAAGGAAAGACTGGTATACACGATGACATGAATGAACCTTGAAACCTGGGAGCAGGAAGAAGAAATCAAAAGACCACATACTACGTTCCATTTATAGGAGTGTCTAGAACAGGTAAATCTGCAGGGGCAGGAAGAAGACCAGTGGGAGCAAGGAGCTGGGGGGATGAGGTGACTTAATAATTGCAGGGCTTGGGGCTGGAGAGATGGCTCAGAGGTTAAGAGCACTAGCTGCTCTTCCAGAGGTCCTGAGTTCAATTCCCAGCAACTACATGGTGGCTCACAACCACCTGTAATGAGATCTGGTGCCCTCTTCCGGTCTGCAGTCATATATGCTGTATACATAATAAATAAATCTTAAAAAAATAATTGCAGGGCTTTAATTCTTTTTTAAAGATTTGTTCATTTTTACTTTATGTGTGTGGGTGTTTTGCCTAAATGGATTGTCTGTGCACTACATGCATGCGATGCCCTCAGAGGCCAGTAGAGGGCACTAGATCCCCTGGAACTAGAGTAACAAATGGCTGTGAGCCACCATGTGGGTGCTGGGAGCTGAACCTAGGTCCTCTGGAAGCGCAGTCAGAGCTCTTAACCTCTGAGCCATCTCTCCAGCCTCTTCTTTTCAATCACATTTTCACTTATTTTGTATGTGTGTGTGTGTGTGTGCATGAGTGTACCTGTCACAGCATGTGTGTGGAGCTCAGAGTCTGTCCTCTCTTTCCCTGGTGTGGGTCCTGGGATCGAACTTAGGTCCTTGGGCTTGGTGGCAAGCACTCTGCCCACTGAGCCAACAGTCTCTGGCTGTGATGAACAGAGTCTGCACAGTACTGGAAGTCAGCAAATGAGGCCAGCACCAGCCCGGGTCGTCACCTGTATATTAGTCACTTATCTCTTTGCTACAACCAGACCCCTGAAAAGAAGCAACTTCATGGAGGGGGGGAGGGGGGAGGAGGGGACAGAGAGAGGGAGGGCGAGCTTCTTCTGGTTCACAGTTTAAGGGATAAGGTCCCATGGTGGGGGAAGGCATGGTGACAGGAAAGAGAGGCAGCTGGTCACACTGCCTCACACACGGAAGTAGGCCTGGACTGTGACTCTCAAACCTGCCCCCAGGGACCCACTTCCCCCAGCGAGGCTCCACCTCCTAAAGGTCCCCACAGGCATCTAAAACTCCACCACAGTGGGAGCCCAAGTGTTCAGATTCAGGAGCCTGTGAGGTACAGAACAGCAACTTTGAAATGGTTATTTCTTTAATGGCTATTTTGTTTTGTGAATGTTTTATTTTTATGTTTATATTTATGTTTTATTTTTAATGGCTATTTTATATTTTGTGAATATTTTTATGGCGTTTTTGTTCTTTGGAGACAGGGTCTCACTCTGTAGCACAGGCTAGCCCTGAACTTACAGTGACCTCCCTGCTTCAGCCTCCCAAGCACTGACAGAGCAGGTGTGAGCCACCACACCTCACTGCTCTGTGAGTTTTATCTGTGAAATACAGGCGGCAGGCTGGAGGAATGGCTTGGCAGTGACGAGTTTCCTGCTCTTTCCAGATCCCAGCACCCATGCCAGGCAGCTCACAACCCCCCACAACTCCAGCTCCAGGGGATCACCTTCTTCTAGCCTCCATGGGCAACAGCACACGTGGGTATACACTCACACAGACATGCACACATAAATAATAATTTTGTTAAAGAATAGGAACTGGGAATGTGGCTTGCTTAGTATGTGCAAGGCCCTGGGTTCAACTCCCCCACAGCAAAATACACATACATACAAACACACACACACACACACACACACACACACACACACACGAAGAGAAAAGTGAGATGGCCAACAAGATGGCTCAGAAGGTTAAGGTGTTTGCTGCTAAGTCTCATGGTGTAAGTTTGAGTCCTGGGATCCACACTGTAGGAGAGAACTAACTCTTCAAGTTGTCCTCTGACATTCACACACACACACACACACACACACACACACACACACACACACACACACTACAGCATGTTGCTCATATATGCTAAAGAAATAAAAAGGTAATTTTTTAGGAGCGTGATACATTCACTACTTCAGAGCTAGGCTCAACATACCCTGCTGGTGTCCTTCCTGCTCAGGGAATCACACTCCCTTACTAGTCTGGGTGACAGTAATGAGGCCCCAGCGAGATATAAAGGCCCCCAATGCACGCTCTGCGGGGCAGGGGAGGATGCTGAGGGGCGGGAGAAGACTCCACTCACCCTCACAATGATGCCCATCCGCTTGCTTTCGTATGTAAAGGGAAAGACCTGCAGGATGGTGAGATTCAGGATCTGGTCGCCAGGGGTCCTCAGCTGCATGGAGGATTGGTCTCGGCCCACCAGGGTCAATCCCACGCTTTCGGTCCACTGGACCAGGGCCACCTGGAGGAAATGGAGAGAGGGACATCAGACACCCTACACATGAACACTGAGGAGGAGAAGATGGAGGAATAAGGGACTGTCCGGCAGGCCCCAAAGCAGGATGCACACCACAGGCGTGTGGCAGAGACCCAGTAACCACAGTTACCTCTGAAAGGCTCTGCACCAAGCCTGCTACCCATACGGCAAGAAAGGGCAGGGCACTAGGAGCTCTCACCCCTGGCTCTCCCTTAGCTGGGCACACTCCATCAGACACAGTCTAGTCTTTAATAGGTGACTCTGTAACACACACACACACACACACACACACACTGCCACCGTGGGGGTGGGAAGTTAAGGAGCTTACAGTAACATCTGGAGCATCTGTGGGAAGGAAGCCTGATGGCCATTACAATGCACAGCACAGCCCCAGTCATGAACCCTCCGGCCCAAGGACAGAGCCAAGGAGACTGGTCCAGAGCCAGGAACACAGACTCCCAGAAGTTCATGGAACTGCCCACCAGTGATGGGACTGAGGAGTGGCAGGGGCCAGGCCAGGAGGCAACCCACATCTGCCTAGGTCAAAGGTCCAGGGCGCTCTGTTCCTGGAGGGCCACTTGGGTCTCCCTCAGCCTCGGGCAGGCCGGATCCACCTTGGCGGACTCCTAAGAGGCACAAGAGAGAATGCCAATCCCAGGCCAGTCAGAAGCCCCCTCCTGAATCACATAGGCCTGTGTCACTGGGACCCACTGCCACCATTAGAAAGTTGACAGGGCAAAGACCAAGTCCTGGTCTCTGGGGCCCGGGAAAAACCCCCTTTCCGTGGCTATGAGGGCACAGTGGGGTTAAGGGTGAGAGCTCACAGGGAGGCTCTCCCAGATGACCCACAAGCTCTTCAGGCTATGGCCAGAGACTGAGCTTGAGACACTGGGGACTGTGAAGATGGGGGAGGAGTCAGCAGCCGAGGAAGTACGGCATGGTGGTTACTCTTGGTTGTCAACATCTGGAATTAACCAAAACCGGGGCCCAGCACACCTGTGAGGAATGAATTCATTCACTCAGTCAGTCATTCAATCATGCATTCATTCGTTTGGGTTTTTGAGACAGGGATTCACTGTGTAGCCCTGGCTGTTCTGGAGCTCACTTTGTAGACCAGGCTGGAGGCAAACTCACAGAGATCCACCTGCCTCTGCCTCTCAAGTGCTGGGACCAAAGGCGTGCGCCACCACTGCCTGGCTGAGGAATTTCTTTCTTAATTTAATCGTTTGAAATGAGAAGACCCACTTCTAATCTGGATCTCTGTGGTGGGAAGATCCACCTTTAACCTGGATCACAACTTCTGCTGGCAGCCGATACAAAGGGTGTGGAAGAAGGAAGCTTGCTCCCTGCCTGCTTGCTCCTACTCTCAATGGCAAAGTTCACTCCTTCGCGGGCATTAGAGCCTACCTCTTCAGGATTCCAGAGTCTACTGAAGACCAGATGGACATGCAGCCTCGTGGACTGAACAATTACTGGACTCCTGGATCTTCGGTTGGTAGAAGGCTATTGTTGGACTAGCTGGACCACGGCCTGAAAGCTATTCTAATAACTCCCTTTATATATATAAATTCATTCTATCAGTTGGGTTCCTCTGGAGAGCGCTGATCAGTGTGTACAGCCTGGGGGAAGCACACCAGTGTCTGGAGCAGATAGAAGCCCTGTGGCTGCAACCGGGGTCGTGAAGCACTTCATCCTAAAACATCTCACACCCACTCACTTGCAGCAAGCCACAGGCAACATTACAAATGGCTTTCCAGGGCTGGTAGAGCGCTCGCCTGGGATGCACACGTCTCGGGTGTGAGCACGGTCTCGGGTGTGAGCGCAGTGGGCACACCTCTAATCCCAGAACTCAGGGGTGGGGCAGGAGCTCAGAGGGCCAAGGCCAACCTCTTGGGCTCCATGAGATCCTGGGGGTGGGGAAGAAAGGCACCCAACCTCTTACGAAACTTAGTCTTCGGGGGTTAAGGAGACAAGTCTTTTGTAGAGGGTTGACTTGGTGACTGTGGTCAGGAGCTTGGGAGAGGAGATACAGAGCAGTCTGCTGGAATTAAGAGAAACCAATCATAGCATCCGAAGGGGAAATTTTATCAAATGCAAAAACCCACCGAAGCCCTTGGCTCAGCCAGATGGTGCGCTGTCAAGTGCCTGTTGTCTTGCCTAGAGCTGTGGGGTAGTATGGAGCTGCACCCCAACAAGTGTCCCCATGAGACATGATCAGATCCCTTTCGACGCCCTTGAAGGCTCTGTAAATAAGCAACTTCAAGCAGATGTGCTCTCCATTTGCAAGATCCTATCTTTAGGGGCTGGAGAGAGACGCTCAGTGGTTAAGAGAAGATGATGCTCTTGCAGAGGATCTGAATTCAATCCTAGTACCCCCATGGCAACTCACAACCATCTGTAACTCCAGGTCTAGACCTGAAGCCCTCTTCCGGCCTCCTCGGGCACCAGACACACATACACACAGTGCACAGGCACACAGGCAGGCAAAACACCCATACATGTTCACTTTTTATTAAAAAGTTTTTTAATCCTGTCTTTAGCCATCTTGACTTGGATGTTTAATCCAGGTTAGACATCAGATCTCTAGCTTGGTTTCTGTTACAGAGATGAACTGAACTTGACATTAGCAAGATGTCACTTTCATGATTCAACCCTGTTTCAGGAAATGCTCTTAGCCAACAAGGATTAAGTAGTCTTCAAATCTCAACAGTGAAGAGTTATCCTTGAATACAATTTTTGTATTCAATACAATACAAATATTGAATACAAATTCTCACCTTTTTTTGAGACAGGGTCTTGCGTAGTCCAGGCTAGCTTCAAACTACTATATAGCTGAGGACGGCCTAGAACTCCTGATCCTACTGACTCCAACTCCCAACTGCTGGGACCACAGGCATGCACCACTGTATCTGGTTTATATAGCTCTGGAGACTGAACCCAGAGCCTTGGGCACATTAGGCAGGCACCCTACCAATGGAGCCGCATCTGCAGCCCTCAACTCAATCTTTCCAGGATTCCCAATGGTGAGTCTTGGGAAATCCCCTCATTCAGTGTTGAACCTGACGATTCCATGCTGAGGAACGACTGTCTGGATACACGAAATTCATCAATGTTGACATCTAATCCCCAATGCGGTGACCTCTGGAGATGAGGTGGGGCCTTGGAGGGGACTAAGTCATTGAAAGGGGCTCAGATCAAGGAGACCCCAGAGAGCGCCATTCCACTATGAGAGACACAGTGAAAAGACAGTCTGGTAGGAACCAGGAGGGGCGCCCACCAGACATCAAAGCTGCCAGTACCCTGCTCTGTGAGCCCAGCCTCCAGAGCCCTGAGAACGACACTTCTGTTGTTTATGAGGGGCCCAGTCTATGGTATTTTGTTGCAGACTAAGACACTGACATTCAATTGTTTTTTCTAACAGTTTTCTTTTCAAACTTAAAACTGACAATTTGATAAAGAGCCATACAAAATGTCCCTACCCCGTGTGTGTGTGTGTGTGTGTGTGTGTGTGTGTGTGTGTGTATGTGTTTTACTCTTGGGTGTGCATGAATAAGAATGCTCATGGAGGGCTGGGGTGTGGCTCAGTTCACAGTGTTTAAATAACATACACAAAGGCTGTGGTCCATCCCCTGCACTGGGTAAAACAGACCATGCTGACACATATCTTTAATCCCAGCACTTGGGAGGTGGAGACAGGAAGATCAGAAATTCAAGGTTCTCCTCAGCTACATAGCAAATACCAAGCCAACTTGGGCTACACGAGACCCTGTCTCAAAAAAAAAAAAAAAAAACACCTTTTAAAGCAAGCAGTTCTCAACCTGTGGGTCACGAGGGGGGGGAGTTGTCAGTGCATGAGGAACTGCATTAAAGGGTTTCAGCATTAGGAAGGCTGAGAGCCACTGTCTAGAGTGACAGGTCAAAGAGGCCTTGCAGGCCTCTGGAGGAATGAAATACTTACACGCACTGACACTTACTTTTAATTACTTAAGTACATATCCCGACACGTGATTCCCAAGCTGGAAGGAAGGACTTGAGATTTCCATCCTTCCTTACACTCGGTACTGTCCCATGTGGGATCCGAACTCTGGTCCTCTTGCTTATGTGGCCAGCCCTTTACCCACTGAGCCATCTCTCAAGTGTTCTCTCTCTCCCCCTCTTTCTCTCCTTCCCCCTCCCCCCTCCCCGCCCCCAGTTTGGTTTTTTGAGACAAGGTCTCACTATGTAGCCCTGGCCATCCTGGAACTCCCTCTGTAGACCAGGCTGGCCTTGAACTCAGAGATCCACCTGCCTCTGCCTCCTGAGTGCTGGGACTAAAGGTGTGCGCCACCACTGCCCAGCTCTCTCTCTCTCTCTCTCTCTCACTTTTAAACAGCTGTTTCACTGTGTAAAGTCCTTCTTCTCCTCAGAAATGAAAGCCTGTAGCTTGGGGCTTCCATGAGCTACACCAACTCTTCTGACTGCTCTTTACTTCAATGGAGAAAGAACCAAGGCGCCCGGAACAGAAGTGCCCCCAGAGCTGCACGGAAGGAGGACCCCAGCTGTAGGTCACGGAAGCTAACATGACCAATGTCACCAGAATAGTGAAGCACGGGCGTACGTAAGTACCTTCTGTGGTGCTTGTCTTCCACGGCAGACGCCAAGATGAGAGGACCAGATGAGATCCTTAGCAATCGTTACACGAGGACCTCCTGTGCTCAGGGACCACTCACTCCGGAACCTTCCACACTCTGGGACTTCATGAGCTCACTTGCTCTGAGCTCTCTCTCACAGAGCAGGTAAGACCCCCTGAGTCCTGCTGAGAGGCTATCTAAGGGGTACATGCCTTTCCACACAGGATGCTATAAGACAGCTCCTTGCCCGTCATTAGGAACTTCCACAAAAGGTGGAGTCCTTCCTCAGCCCTCAGCTTCACCGGCCCTCACTTCAGTCGGGGGTCTCAGGGCCAACAACAGAAAAAGAGGCTATGTGCCCATTGTGACACACACTGTGGTCTCAGCACCCAGAAGCTGATGCAGGGGGACTAGGAGTTTGAGACCAGCCTGGGCCACATAGTGAGATCCGTCACAGAGACAGAAGGCTCGTGAAAGCCAATGGTAAACATATATGGGAACAGCGGACTGGACCCGACCTGGGCCAGAACGTCTTGCCTCAGGAGCCTGCTGTGCCCTCCACTAAGGGGTGGGTACTCATGGAGCAGACATTTCCTTCTAAACGCCCATTCAGCCAGGAGATGTCCCTCAAGTCTTTCCGTCTGTAGGTCAGGCCATCCAGGCCGAGCTTCCATAATGCCCCTTAGTACCTGGGCCGGTGTGCTTGGGAAACAGGCCAGGTCACACTCGCGAGCCTCCCGCTGCAAAGACTAGAAGACATGTCCATCAAGAGAGCACATGCTCTGGAGGGCCAGCCTTTGACATTTCACTCCCCAGCTCTTTGGTGGTCTTCAGTAAGATAAACCCCTGGGGTCTCATGGAGGAGCTGGCCTAAAGCCTCCTTTCAGGGTTATAAATCTACCACAGGCCTGAGGGGTCCCTTCCTCTCTCAGGAAATACATCCAGCCACACTCACGTGGTGGCTGCAGGTTCCAGTGTCAGCAGGGGCTGAACTGGCAGGAATAAAGCAGGCATGCAGGGGCCAAGGGTAAACTGAGGCAGCTGCCAGTGGGCAGCTGAAGCAGCTTAGCCAGCTGCTGCGAAGGTATTTCTACATCCAAAATATTTCTACATCCTTTTTTTTTTTTTAAGATTTATTTATTATGTATACAGTGTTCTTCCCCCATGTATACTTGCATGCCAGAAGAGGGCACCAGATCTCATTACAGATGGTTGTGAGCCACCATGTGGTTGCTGGGAATTGAACTCAAGACTTCTGGAAGAGCAGCCAGTGTTCTTAACCGATGAGCCATCTCTCCAGCCTCTCTATATCCTTTTTAATAAAAGCTTATCTTCGTGAAAAATGGAGAGGTTTTTTGTTTTTGTTTTGTTTTTTTTTTTTTTGGTTTTTCGAGACAGGGTTTCTCTGTGTAGCTTTGCGCCTTTCCTGGAACTCACTTGGTAGCCCAGGCTGGCCTCGAACTCACAGAGATCCACCTGCCTCTGCCTCCCAAGTGCTGGGATTAAAGGCGTGTGTCACCACCGCCCGGCAGAGGTTTTTAAAGTACTAACTGCTTCAAAGGAAAATTTAAAGACAGCATGCAATGAACAAGATAGCCTGTTACCTTTGGAGTCAGTGGCTGGAACAGAGTGGATCCAGGTTTCAGGGACTTAACACTCAACCTCCAGATCTTAACTCAAGTCTAAAGTACTGAGTCATTTAGAAATGACATGCCTAGCCAGGCAGTGGTGGCATGTCTTTAATCCCATCACTCGGGGACAGAGACAGGCAGATAGATCCCTGTGAGTCTGAGGCCAGCCTGGTCTACAGAGCTAGTTCCAGGATAGCCAAGGCTACATAGAGAAACCCTGTCTCAAAAAACAAACCAAAACCAAAACCAAAAAAACAGAAAAAGAAAAAGAAAGAAAGAAAAAGAAATGACTGCCTGAGTCTAACACATGGATAAGCTAACACCAGAGAGGAAGTGGGGGGGGGGGGGGGTTCAATATACATCCATGCTCCTGTGTGTGTGCACATGTGGGTGTGGGTATAGGTGGATGTGTGTGAACGTGTACATGTGTCTGAGGAGACTAGAGGTCAATGTCAAGCTGTCATCTTCAGTCACTCTCCATCTTATTTCCTGAGAAAAGGTCTCTCACTGAACCTGGAGCTCATTGATTCTCCCAGCTGCCTGGCCAACAAGCTCCAGAAAGCTGGCTACCTCCTCCCCAGCAGGAGAGTCCCAGGCACACCCCATGCCTGGCTCTTTTATTGATTGATCGTATGTGGCTCCGAAATCTGACTCATCCTTACATAGAAAGCGCTTTACCAACTCTCCCCAGCCCCTCAAATACTTCAGACAATCCCTGCCCCTTCTGAATTCTCCTTAAGATTTTGTCTCTGGTTGATAAATAATATTCATGTGGAATGTTTCCTTGTTTTGTTGAGACAAGATCTCACTGTGTAGCCCTGGCTGTCCTGGAACTTGGAGATCTGCCTGCCTCTGCCTTCAGAGTGCTGGGACTAAAGGCATGCACCACCACAACCAGCTGATGTGGAATTTTTTCCCTGAATCCCTTGACATCTGATTTTTGGCCTCACCCTGCAGGTGAGCACACAATCCTAGAAACCTTTCTGATACAACACTCTACTCCCAGCTCAGCTGTGACATGGGGCCTGTGTGCTGCCATTGTCCCTGGGGCCTGCGACTTGGGCTCGGGGAACAAGAAAGCATTTAGGGTGTGGGTGACTGTGGGAAGGACTTCCCAGAGCCACGACGGCCTGTGAGATGGCTGGCCTCTTCTCTACCAGTTCAAAGTCTCCTCAGAGTTCCCCATGTTGTCACCAAGCTGAAAGTGCAAGGCAAGACAACTGAGGTCCCTCCACAGTGACAGACATGCAGGGCGGAGTGAGGCACAGTTACGGTGGTTCTGAGTGGGGGACCTCATCAATGGAAGCTGGAGAGAGACAATCAGGGCCGTGTCTACACTGCAGTGCACAGCCTTAGTACCCCACCCCCTTTTTGGTTTTTCGAGACAAGGTTTCTTTGTATAGCCCTGGCTGTCCTGGAACTCACTCTGTAGACCAGGCTGGCCTCTAACTCACAGAAATCCACCTGCCTCTGCCTCCTGAGTGCTGGGATTAAAGTCATGTGCCACCACACCACTGCCCAGCAGTACCCTCCTCTTATGGATGGGTACTAGAAGGGTGATGGGTGATGAGTGATGGGGGATGTGCCTTGCTGGCAGAGTGCTTGCAGCATGCCTGAAGCCCTGGTTTCATCCCCAGCACCAGGCTAACCAGGCATGGTAATACACACTCATAATCCTAGCACTTAGGAAGTGGAGGCACAAGGATCCAAAATTTAGGGTCATCCTTGGCTGCATGGAGAGTTTGTGGCCAGCCTGGGCTACATGAAACCCTACCTCACAGGAGAGAGATGGGGCTCAGTGGAAGAACACCTGCCTTGGACCCGGAGCTCTCAGTTTAATCGTCACTACTGGGGAGGGGGGTCAGTAATTCCTTTGCTCATGTTAGATGGTTCAGTGGTGAAGGCACTTGCCACAAATGCCTGCTGCCCTGAGTTCAATCTCTGGAGAGAGAACGGACTCCTGCAACTTGACCTCTGACCTCCACGTGTGCATCACAGTATGTTTGTAAACCATACGTACATAAAAATAAAGTGTAAAAAAAACATAAAGTGTAATAAAAAAAATTTAAACTGGGTGGTGGCACACGCCTTTAATCCCAGCTCTGGGGAGGCAGAGGCAGGTGGATGTCTGTGAGTTCGAGGCCAGCCTGATCTACAGATAGAAGTTCCAGGGCAGCCAGGGCTACATAGAGAGACTCTGTCTCAATAGAGAATGCTGTGCCATGCTCCTCCCCACACCCCCAGGCTTACCACACATTGAAAAGAGAAAAAGCCACTCAGCTGGGAGGTGAGCATAAAAGGGTGGATTGTTCTATTTTCCGGGTTCTGATTCACAGCAGAGGGCAGGGAGGACCCATACCAAGGCTGTAAATCCATAGCTGAATGCAGACGCATCAAGATGTCCAGGGCTGACCATGCACAGGCAACAGACTTAGGAAATCCTGCTTCTTCAACAGGAAACGAGCACCCTGGAGATTGCTCCAGCCACACAGGAGCAGCAGCCTGCTCCCCAACGCTCCAGCAAGCTAACCTTGGGCTTCTATAAGGCTTAGTTGACAGTGAATTTCAAAGGCATTATGGGACCAAGCCAAGTTCAAACAGAATTCCCCAGGGACTCAGAACCTCACTTGTGCAGCAAACCCTTCTTCCTGTCACGTGGCATGTTTATATAAATATGCTGGCATTTCGTGTAGAAGCCAGATCTACACAGAATTATCAGTGGCTACAGCCTTTGTGGATTACATCTTATTTTTCTCTTCTTACCTGTATTACACTAAAGATATGAACTGCATTTAAAAATTAATAAAGTTGTGTTTTAAGAAAAGGTATAAGGGGGCCAGTGAGAAGGCTCAGGGGGTAAAAGCCTCCCTGTTTAAGCCTGGTAGTCTGAGTCCAATCCCTAGAATCCACTGTAGGAGGAGAGAAAACAATTCCAGAAGTTGTCTTCTGAACTCACATGAGCACCATGGCTCTCACACACATCATACGGCTACACAAATAATAAAAAAGAGAGGCTGGGGAGATGGTTCGGCTGACAGCCTGAGTTTGGACCCCAGAACCCACACGGTGGAAGGAAGAAATACCTCTTAGAAGCTGTCCTCTGGCCTCCACACATGCATCACGGCACATATGAATACATACACACATATGTAAGTAAATGCAATAAAAAACTGTTTTTAAGTATCAGATCCTCTGGGACTGTGGAAGACTCCAGAGACAAGAAAAAACATCCCTTTTGTTGTTTTTAATCACATATCAGAAACTTAACAAGACAAAGTGAGTCCCATTTAGAGCAGACGATGAAATAAAGCATCCTCCCTATGTGGAGACGCCCCCAAACTGCAGCATCTGAGAAAGACCAAACCATGGAGCACATCCACCATGAGCCACGGAGCCCTGGTACTTTGAGGCCACTAGCCCAGGCTACACGAGACACTGTCCCAAAACAAAAATAAAACAAAAACTGTTTCTAGAATCAGGTGCCAAGTTTTGTGGGCAGGAGGAAGGGAATCAAGGCAAGGCCTAGAATGTGGACAGTTAGGGCCACATGGAACCATGACTGACCCTTGCTGAAGTCCAGGGATGAAGGTATGGCTGCGCCCTCCCCGGGGTTACCTCATCTGGGCTGGATGCCTGGTACACACGGCAGGAGTCCTCAAACTGCTTTTCAGCCTCAGCCTGGTCTGTCACGCCGTTGGACTCGTACACAGGTGTGACATTGTGGCACAGGGCGATGGCCTTCACAGCCTCATGCACACGGCTGCTCATGGTCCTTCGAACCTTGGTAGTGACCGTGGGACCCTTCTGAGCCGGTGGTTCCTGGGATTGCTAATGGAAAGGAAAAGGAAGAGGAGATGAGCAGAAAGACCAGGGGTCTGGACATCATGTCACGTTAATGGTGGTTAGTGTTTTCCTCCAACTGTTCAGCATGCAGGACTCTTGGCTTATCCATGCTCAAGGACCTGGGTTAAACACCAATATAAAACAACAGAGAGAGACTGAGGGAGACACCC
>CABHPQ010201732.1:0-43316 GCA_902168405.1 Peromyscus aztecus
TGTGTCAAAGCAAGGAAGCATTCAGCCCTGTAGTGGGGGCATTTGTGGTCCCTCAGTCTCCATGGCAGATTGGGTCCAAATCCTTGGTTGTTCAACTCCCTTCTTTTTTTTTTTTTCCATGAAGTAGCCAACTTTATTCAGAGCATCAGACAATTTATACTCTGCGGGTTAATAGTCACATGAGTAAAGTGTTCAGTCACAAGCTGCAGGTGGTGAAAACATGGCTTCTGTAGAGGCATATAAACAAATAACAATAGCCAGTTGTAATGAATAATCCCTTCTTAAAGTAGTGGAGGACTGTAAAGTTTAAACCTTCTCTAGACTATGCCTAGTACAATGTCAGTATTATGTAAATGTCTGTCAAAGTGTACTTTTCAAAGAGAAATGATGAGGAAAAAGACAGTGTGTGTTTGGTAAGGATACAGGTTTATGTTGGGATTTTTCCCTGCGTACTTTCCATCTGAGATTAGTTGAGTCAGTGATTGAGGATAAAGAAGGCCCACTTACCACCAAGTGGTACTTTATTCTTATGCAAAGCAAATTTGTTCTGCCTCTTTCCATGTGACATGTTTGTTGTTAATGGCAGAGGTATTTCTTATGTCCTGTAAATATAAACACAGATATCAACCTGTGTCCTCCATTGAGGAAACCAGTAGAACCTTTGAGAACATGCATGTCCTAGGGAAAAACGCAATCAAACAGCTAGCAGAACAGAAGAGGGTGGAGTAAGCCTTTAACAAAAACGTTAAGAAGGAAAGAGCACGTTTAATGGGATTAAGATGCTATTTTTACTGGGTCGTTGAGGTGCAGGAAGCTGGCTGTGCTGCTGTCAGTGTGGTGTGACTGTACCCATCCTCTCACCACGTCTAAGACTCTACCAGGTGACCACAGTCAACCTCTTTCTAGGAATCAAGAAACTGAGGCTCCGAGACTTAGGAGTATCCTGCCCCAGGTTACACAGGTGTTTAGGAGTGGAGTCATGATCTGAGCCCAGGTCCGTCTGAGCTTACCACTGGGTCATCACCATACCTGTTGGCAATTCCAGAACAACTTCTATCAGGTTTGTTGAGAACTGGCTCCACCTCTAGGATCCACAGCTGTCTAGGGAAGAGGAATGCAGGTGAGGGGCCTCCCTTCCCAGAGTGCTCTCTGTTCCCAACCAAGTTCAGTTTACAAGAAAGCATGCCATGCTGCGTGCCCATCTCTGTGAGTACAGCTCCGTGTACTTCAAGCCACCCTAGTTACTGAGCAAAGGGCATGTCTGTAGAAATGTGTAGGATGAGGACAGAGTTTGTATCTCCTTGGAGACCCCATGTTTATGTCTCTGAGAGTCTGTGCTCACATCTCCCTGGGGTTCCATTCTTCCATAGGATCTGGGAGCCATGATGTAGAACCACCTATCGTGGCCTGGCAGGGCTTCCTAACCACACCCCCATTGTTGCTTTCCCTGATCTCTTTGTAGAGAGGTGATGCTGTGTGCTCAGTGCTTGCTCCCAGATTAACTCTAGAGTTAAGAAGAGATACTCAAAAGGGATGTTGTTTGGACTTTGGTGAAAAATGATTCTAGAAAGAAAGCCACATTACTCAATAAATCATAGCTGAGTCAGGGGAGGGGGGTTCAAGCCAGAAAAAATGTTGGGCAGTGAAGAGAAAGGAGTGCCAATATGATGACCCAGCATGCCAGCAACAGGTCAGATAAGTCACTAAATCTTAGACAGGCTCGAAGTTACATCATGGAACATACAAAGGTGTTGGAATGTTGAGAAGTCCCTTGTCTGCCGAAGATAGACAAACTCAGATTCTCCTACACTGAAGCAAAGTGGGGAGAGAGGTGTTTCAAAGACTCAGCAAGGGGAAAATGTGGCATTCCTGGGATCAGGAGGTAGCAGCCTTAGGTTGGTCACAGCTTATGCATAAATGAAGATATTGGATGTCGAGAATAGGAAGGCTTTAGGACCATGTGCAAGTTGAAAAAAGCAGCAGAATGGCCTCCTAGGCTATGGAAGAGGGTGACAGGCCTTGCTTCAAGTACTGTAAACACTGAACTAGACTCTGTCCCAGCCAACCTATGTGCCCTGGCTTGTAGACCACTGATAAAATGAAGCATCCCACCTTTTATATGCAGGTTCCACATCTAAGCATTCAAGTTTGGATCAAACATTTCTTAAGTTGCATCAGTATGGGACAGATATAGACTTTCTTCCTTGTCATTATGCCCTGGACAATACAGTATTTGATGTGGCATTTACATTGTATTAGGGATTGTAAGCAATGCAGGGATGATTTGCAGTATATGGGAGAATGTATGTAAGTTATATGCAAACACTGCACTATTTTATATGAAACTTGAACAATGCTTGGATTTGAGTATCTGGGTCCTAGTGGGGAAAGCAGGCATTCCTGGAACTAATCTCCACTGATCCCAAAGGCTGACTGTATTCACAGAAGGTTGCATGAGCTCAGGGGGGACTTTGTGCAGAGAGAAGGGAGCAAGTGATGGATTCTGCCATGGTACCAGGGCAGGGCTGTTTGGAGGGAAGGACCAAAGGAGCCTCATCTAGAGAAAAGGTCTTGTTGACAAAGCATTTCAGAAAAAGATAGAGAATGCCTGAGCCACTGAACCTAAATCGGAACAGCAGGATCTGTTGTTCATGGAGAGCCCAGAGTGTCCAACTGTGGTGAGGGGATGCAGGAATTATTCTCTGCTAAGGATGAAGCTGAGGAAGACTCTCCCTCCCCTTCACATATAGCAGCTAGCAATGTAGAGGCAAGAGGGCTTCATGACTAGTGATTCTAAGAGTCCAGCAAGGTATTGCCAGGTCAGAGTGAATTAGGCATGAAGGAGATTTGGAAACAAGAGAGAAACCGGACATAAAACTAATCTTCATAAGCAACAAGGAAAACCAGCTAGTAGAACTCGGCAGGGAAGTGCAGCAACTCAGGGCTTTCCTGGGAGCTGAGCTTCCCAGACTCCTGGTTCTGGTGTCAAATTGCCTTCTGGCCACCTCCACCCGTTGAGACTCAAGTGCCCAGGGCTTCCCCACCAGCCACAGTTTTTAGAGCCAAGGAACCCAGGATCCCAAAGAGAATGCCTCTTTCAGAGGCTCCTCCAAGGCCATACTGCCTCTCTGTGGCCAAACAGGGAAGTGCAACCACTGTTGCTACTGAGAACAAGAAGGGGTGGCATTGGAAACTGGAAAGGAAGTCTCTGCCCTGACACCAGAAGGGAACCGGGTGCTTACCAACAGCCAGCAGCTTACTTTTTGAGACATGGTGGAATGCCAAAAAGCTAAACACACTAACCAGCCACCAAGGTGCATTTGTATTGTGTTCTTGAATATCACCTTCTGGCTCAACACACAGGGTGACTTGAGGACTGAGGAGTGTCCCCAAAGATCTGGGACTTCATCCTTTTGTACTCAGTCTCAAGTCTGCTCTCCTGCTGTGCTACCTGGAGTTTGAAGGTCAAGGGTTGGGACTGTGCTTCAAGAGGGTGACTCCAGAGGCACATGTACGGGCTTGAAAATGGGCTGCTGTGAGCTTGAGGTAGCCGAAGCGCTGCAACAACCATGGTCTTTGCACACAGCTCTAGATTATCCACGTCTCTTCTAAAATCAGAGTGCCTGCCAACACTCTAGGGAGCTGAGCAGAGCTGCTGCCATTAGAAAGGATATCACTCCCCACCACTGCCCATGGTGCTCTCACCTCCCCACTCCACCCTCCTGCTCGCTGGCACAACAGCCCCCGGGTACATTTGAGTTGTGGACCCCTAAGTCTTCTGTAGAGCCTTTGGCTAATGAAGTCTTGTAGCCTGCTGATCCTGCAAGTGAGAGGAGTGAGCAGATTGCAGAAATGGCCAGGCTCTGAATGAAGGACAGTGAGAGGGACTGAACCCAGCCCCTGGGTCCCTCTGAAGTCCTAGTGCTGCCCTTCTCAAGGCTTAGGACCCAGGGAGCCACAGTCACAGGTATGCCCAGGTAAAATCCCAACTCACCTGTCTTGTCTTTGTTCCTGCACAGCGCCTCCACCTCAGTGAAGATGTGGCAGGAGCTACATTCATGGCAGCAGGCAGCTCAGCCCCAGAGCTCTTCACATCAGTTATAGGTAGGTGATGCTAGAAGACTATCTCAGCCCTTCCCTATGTGAGAGAAAAGGGCTCTGGGGAAGAAGGCCCTCAAATTTGGGTTGTTGGCCATTCACAGAAAAAAAAAAAATGAAGTTCACGGACCCCAAGCAGAGCCTCCCACTTTGCTGTGGTCATTCAACCCTTTTACTGTGTGTGAACTCATCCTAGACCCAAAGCCAGTGCTACTAAGGGAAAGTCTCACCTCTAGATTCAGAAGCTCCCCCCAATGGTTAGCTGTTTCCTGTGGGTCCTGAGCGTAGTCTAGATCTAGGAAATGATCTTTAGGTTCTCCTTGGAATGCAGCTGGACCACTTACAGCCAGACTGGTTTTGGTCTGTGTTTCAGGAGTCTTCATCACCAAGGGTGATGTGGGAGTCGGCACCATCGTGGGCTCTGCTGTGTTCAACATCCTGTGTATCATCGGTGTCTGTGGGCTCTTTGCAGGGCAGGTAAGACTGATTGATGACTTCTTGGTGATGGTTGTACATGGCATGTGGAGAAGATAGAAATATGGAGCTGAGGCAGGAGATTGTCATGTTAGAATTCACCCACATTGGAGCCTTGAGCAGTAGAATTGAAGATTTCCATTAGACACCTGAAGCCACTGTTATTTGGTTTTTGGATTGATGGAAAGTAGACTTTGCAGCTCCACATAGGAAATTAACCAGCCTGACAATGCTAACTGCGAACTTGAAAATGGGACACCCACTCCCATTTTGAGAGCTACTGATCTGCACTAGAATGATTTCCAATGTGATGGTTGCCTCAGAGGAAATAAGATAAATGAGAAAGAGGGAGAAGAAAAGAGACAAAATTTTTCAGTTTAAAGAATTCATAGTTGAGCCCGGCAGTGGTAGTGCATGCTTTTAATCCCAGCACTCAGGAGGCAGAGGCAGGTGGATCTCTGTGTGTTCGAGGCCAGCGTGGTCTACAGAGCGAGATCCAGGACAGGCTCCAAAGATACACAGAGAAACCCTGTCTTGGGGGGGGGGGGAAAGAGTTCGTAGTTGTTGCTGTTCAGGATGTTGCCTTTCTTCTTGCCACTAAATCTTTTGTAGTCTAGAGGGGCCCTGTAGTCCTCAGTTAACCTAATGCCAGAGATATCCTGAGGGGCGACTGTCCTTTATCAATGTAGTGTCTCTTGGATAATCTCAGGAATGTATTCAGAAGTCACAGTGTGAGGCTCTTGTGCAGCCAAGGTCAGAGCCTAAAGGTTCACAGGGCATGCAGCTTCCCTGTGGCTCTCACATCCTAGCTTCCTCAGAGAAATGGCCATCCGAAATGAGAACCTCACTTCCCTGCCTCAACTGCCAAGACTCAGTAGCTTCTATTTCTAGTGTTCCAGAGGTGACTACTTATAAAATTGAGGGACCTGGTAATCCATTTTACCTGATCAGTAACCTGACCGAGGTCTGTGCCATGCCCTGCTGGGAGTGGCTGGTGGGTATAAAGGGCTAAGACAGATGCTGCTGTCCTTGGCCCCTGTGTGAGTCAGGCCTCTGTGTCTCTCAGAAGCTGCTGAGCATGCCATGATGTCTGCCCCTCAAGTGTACACTCAGGAGTTCCCGTAGAGTTCACCGCTCTTCTCTGTGGTCCCTTTTCACTGCCACCGTCTCCATGCCAACGGGTTTGTCCAGTTACCCTGCTTGTGTTTTATTCCTTCCAAGTGACAGGCAGAAGAACACCTTGATCTTGTCAGACATCAGCTCCAGGGCTCCCCAGTGGACAGGCTACCTCTCACGGGGCTCCTGGGCAGGTGCTTTGGTCATGAGGATTGAGGTCTGTCCCACTCTCTGGACTGAATAGTTTCTGCTTTCTCGATGGCCCATTGTGTTAAATGTAGCGAGTCCACACTGTACCGGTCTTGAACTCTCCTCTGTAAATAGCACCACTGAAAGAATGAGCCCCATGCCTGCCTGCCTTTGCTGCTGTCACTCTCCCCTGGCTCTACCCTGCCGGACCGACTCAACGTTGCCTTCCAGAGATGAATAGTCACACCAGTGGAAGCTGTTGCTGTTCGCACTTTCTTAATTAGCATCGTCACCATTAGCTGTATGATTATTAGCCCGGCCGTTATTGGTGTTGTCATTGGTTCATTAGTCATTTGTACCTGCAGCTTGATTCTGCAGCAAGCCCGAGGGGGGAGAGATAATGTAAAGAAGTGAAACAAATGACTGGGTGATGTCTACTCAGTGCCACACAGCTAATTACTTATGAAATGACTACAGTGTGTTGCTGGCGTGTAATTCATCAGCAGTGCCGCTCATCACGAGCTTGGCTAGAACACCTGTTCATGGTTGATGCACCGGTTGTCGGCATCCATCTTTCTACCTTCTCCAGGTCCTTGCTGGCTGGTTTCACAGCCCCATGTGACTGGAGAGAGGTAGCAATCAGAGCTGTTCCTGGAAGCAGCCATCAGGGTAGTCCTAGATGTACACTTCCTTTTTTATTATTATTATTTTTTTTTATCCTCTGCCTACTTGGAGATTTCCAAAGCCATCCACACTTGCCTTTTTTGCAGATTCTCTCACATCTTTGCAGAAGACACAGAATTGTATTTGGGGAGGAACATGGGCCAAAGAATCAGATTGGCCTGGGATCACATACTTGCTCTGCTGTTTGCTGAGTGATTTTGGAGAAGTTATTTTAGCTTCTGAAGCCTGATCCTTCTCATCTATAGAGTGGGTATAAGCGTGCCTACTTCTGAGTGTTGCCATGGTGATGAAACCTATCATGTTTGACATTAATAATAGTACTTCGTCTGCAAGGACAGTCAAAATCAGTTAGACACTTTGATCAACTCTTGGTATACTCCTCCTGAGGTCCGTACTGCCAGATTCCACCCTAGGTCACTGGGAAGGTTTGGCCTCTCAGCTGATGGACTGATTGCCAATGGTGTCTGTGGCTCCCATCAGAGACATGGTGGGGAGCAGAGAGGTCAGGAAGAAGGTCTTGTAAATGAGAATGAAATGATATATTGACATGAGATCAGAGGACTAATGCTTGGTCCTAGGCGGTCTCGTGAGTAATAGAAAAGAACAATCAGCAAGAAGTGAGAGTTGTCTAGCCTCACACAGGGGGACACATTCCCAGACACCAGAACTGGTGCCGTGGGATGTCACAGCAAAGGCCAGGAATCGGGAAATGAGTGATTAATAAATCTAATCACAGGTATCACTTGGCATTATTATTTATATTGTTCTGCACTTTCGCTGGCTGGGAATTACAGCAAACACCCATGGGCCTCTCTTTAATGCATTTCAGCTTAAAGGGCAGTACATGAGGAAGTCTGTCGCCCATCTAAAATTAAAGTAATTAAGCTGTAAGGTTTGAGCTCCTGTCTCAATTAGGGTTTTGATGAATTCAGTGTAATTGAATGTCTGCTGTATTAGGAGTTTACAAACATACCCGATGCCTCCTTGTTCGCCTGAGGTGCTTTGTGTAGTTTTTATGGGGCAGGAGGAAATTGCCTCTCAGAAAATGGCTTGGAAGGAGGTTCTGGGTATCCCACAAGACATTTACAGAGCTGTGCTCCTCCCAATGTTTCCTTAAGAACAAAGAAGGATAACAATGAAGTGAAAATATCCAGGTCTTGACGTAACCTTCTAATATATTCTGCATATTGCATTAAAAAGACTTCATGCCAATTTTGTAAAACAATGTGCTTATGAATTTAAATCCACCATTCAGAGCATGTTAAGCTTTAAATACATAACCACAAACAGAGAGTAAACAGTTTAACTGCATCCCAGATTAGGACCTTCATATTCTGGTTATTACAGGCTGGCAGATGGCTCCAGTTTGTTATAAAAGCTCCCACATTGGCTCCTGGCATCCTTATTATGTCCCTGATGTTCTTTGGCGGGGTCCATCTAATCTTGGCTACATTTGCCTTTCTTCAAATAGCACCCTGTCTGAGCTGGCTCGTTTACACAAAACAGAGCAGCACCAAGAGTTGAAGCCTGCCTTCATTTGAATATCCCCAGAAGAAGACTCTAGGCAAGGAGTCAAGTGCAAGTAGTTAATCTGAAAGGTTGCCCCAGGGAACACTAGCAAGACATTGAGGAGGTGAGACAGGGGAGAGAAAGCCACAGACAAAAACATTAATGAGCAAGTTATCACTACCAGCAACTGGGATTTGATTCATCTTTGGGGAATGGTTTACAGATGTGCAGTGATCTCACATAGAAGGTAAGAGAGCTGGGGCACTGATACACCAACTTCCACTTTCCATTCCATGTGACTCCGGGTACAAAACATGAACCCCTCACCATTTCCAGCTTGTTGGGTGACCACAGTCAGGGTGGACCTTGGCACTCAGAGAAAACCCTAGGCAGAGGGATGCAAGGGTTGACTACTGGGAGGACCTGAGAAGGTGGAGAGATGTGAATGGGCCCATAGAGTGTGTGGCAAACACAAGACTAAGGCTTCCAAATAAGCTAGCTGTTTAGACCTTATCTTCAGCTTCACTGATGGATACAAACGTGAGGACCAGGTGGACAATTAAGAAATTACAGATATGGATCTGTGGCAATACAGTGCTTGCCTAGTGTGTGTGAGACCTGGTTTTGATCCCTAGCACTAAAGAAATAAATAAATAATTATTTTAAAGGGTTTAAAAAGATTATTTATAATTTTCCAAAAGTGACTGATCCCACTTTCAAGTATATCAATTTAATATGAATTTGCTGAAAGTATGATTCTCATGATATAATTGGTAATTTTACATAAAAGCCAGAAAAATCTTGGGATTTGAAAAGGTATAATATTCATGCAGTGCTACTTGTACATTATATAATGCTTAAAAACATCCTGTTTAGTATGTAAATGTTTGTCATTCCTCATGTATCTTTATCATTTTGGACTATGTTGTATAAATAGTAATGTCTTACATGTATGGATTTGTATGTATGTGTGTGTGTGCATATTGTATATAGTGTACATATGTGTCTCTGTGGGTGTGTACACATGTGTGAGGTTTGGGTGTATGTGGAAGCCAGAGGTCAACATCAGGGGTCTCCATCCCTCTCCACCTGATTCTCTCACTGAACCCAGAGCGCATCAACTCAGTGAGACTGTCTGCCTCTGCTTTCCCAATGCTGAGATTATAGATGTTCACTGCCACACACAGTGACTACCCAGACTCAGGTCTGCATGCTTATGAGGAGGACCTTTATGCACCAAGCTATCTCCTCAGCCCAAATAATAAGACATTTAAAGGAAAACCAATATATGCCACATGTACTGTAACCTCTGGGGAGAAAAGTACAAATTAACAGTGACTCTGATAGTTAATTCTGCCCCAGGTCATAGCTTCACTAAATAGAAAACCTTTCATTTAAAACTGCATGCTTCACAACTCATTGCATGATGGGGGTGGGGGGAAGTAGCTACTATTCAATAAGCTTATTCAGACACCACACCCAACAGTAGTCTGTGAGTATTGGTACAAATGTACTCACTGAGTTTTAAGGTACAGGATGGTACTATCCTCATCAACAGACTAGGAAATGGACCCTAGAGATTGGGAAATGGGGTCTGCTAAGATAGTTAAGACTAGAACAGACATATCTCCTGACTACATAATCCATATGAGGAACCACTGATTATAAAATCTCTGGATAGAACTATTGCACTCTCATTATTAGGCTGAGATTTTGTATGTCCTTTAGAAGTTTGGGGTGGAGGACTTGGAACAATGCAAGGAATGGTTATATCAGCAAGATAGTGGTGACCCAAAATGCATAGTGGAAGCACTCAGTGTGGCTGAGGGACATCTAGAAGCTTCTATTACAATGTGAAAAGCATCTTCCACAGCTGAACTTTTGATTCACCAATAATGGAGATTCGGGCTGATGAACATAATAGAAGACTCACTGGTCTCCTGTATACATTAATTCCCGGGTTATTGCTCTCCAGATGAAACTGAACACATCATCTATCACGATCCAATTCTTGGAATCAGTTCAGATCCCCAAATTGGCTAGGGACTATGAAAAGTGAGAATGAAAACCACACACCACCAATTCCAAACTAGTGTTGGAGGTCAACTATCCACTGTAAATAGGGAGAGAATGGGACAAGAATGAGGTGGAATGACCCCTGGAAAACTAAGGATCGGGGGGCCTCCCCCAGGCAGGATGCATCCATGTTTGGTACTGTCGGAAGCAAGATAGCAGCATGCATGGGGCGAAGATGAGCCTGGGCAAGGATTGACCCACGGAGCAGTCAGTCTACCAGCTGGATTTCAGGATTTTATCACCTGGGAAAGCAGAGGTTCTGCGCTTCTGCAGGCTGCCTGCTCCGGAGGACAGAGTGCAGATCCAGTCCAGTTACATCAGAGGAGGGGCTTATGAAAGAGTTTAGTTAGGTTTGCCTTGACTACACTTCGGTAGGTGAAAGTACTTTTTGTTTCTTTCTTTGAAGGTCTGAAATGACTGAGTTTGTTGTAACATCAGTATGACTTAAGCAACACTTTCCAGTTCTCTGTTATTTCAGTTTCAACACAAAGTTAGAAATCAATGAAGTTTTGTCTTTTAGATAATAACTAATTACCTCAAGGCTTGCTGCCCTAGAGCATGACATATGTTTGTTTTTCAGTTTCTGTGGGTCAGAAATCTAGTTCAAGTTTGTCTAGATCCTCTACTCAGGGCCTCACAAGGCTATAGTTTGGTGCTCATAAATGCATTCTTCCTGGCTCCATTGAAAGCCCCATCTTCAGGCTTAGCTCCACTGATACCAGTGCCAGCTCTGGGGGGCAGGGAACCTCTGGCATGAGCAGCCCTTGTGGGATGTCCCAGTCCTATGGCGGGCTGTGTTCCTAGGGTGTTTGCTCTCTAATCTTGGTGCGATCGTCTCCCTGGCTAGTCCAGTCTCTTGAAATCAGACCTATCTTCAGTGCCACATGCAGATGAGTGCAGAGGCTCTCGTTTCTGCTAGCAAAGCACCAAACTTAATTACGTTATAAGTAAAGAGAACTCAGTGGGGGTCTCTGAAAACTGCACAGGAAAGCGTATGGTTTGACCAAGGCTCTGACCCCATTGCAGTTCTCTTGCCTCTAATCACCTCTGTCCTCGTCCTCAGATTAGTTTTCTTTGATGGAAAAAAAAATGAAGACTATACCTGTTTCAGGCCTCATCTACACATACCACGTGGGCCAAGAAAAGAAAATGTCACCTTGCCCACACTCCTGTCCAGCCCCTACTTTGTGTCATCAAACAAAAATCTGGATGGGCCCATCAGATTTGACCAGCTATTCTGACTAGAGTTAGCAGATTAGCTTAAGTTAGCAAGAACCACCCACCCATGTCTTCTCTCTAGGGGTAAGAATCTGATCTACCCCACGCCAAAAACATAGCTTCTGCTCCTTCTTGTCATACAGTACAGAGCCAGTGACAAAATGGCCGAGCCTGCACTGGATCTCAACCTGTCTCCCTGGCTTTCTTTTCTGACCACATAAGAAAGGATTTACTTTGAGTCGTAGTTTCAGAGTTCGTGGTCTCTTGACCCCATGTAGCTGAGCAGCGCATCATGGTGATGGGGACAGGTGTCAGAGATGCTTCTCCACTTCTTCATGCACAGAAACCAGAGGGTGAGTCTGGAAGGGAACAGGGATAATCCACACCTGAGAACCTGCCCGGTGACCTATATTCTCCAGATGGATGCCAGCCCTAGAATTTCTAGAACCTCCCAAAGTAGCACCACCTGGTTGGAGACCAGGGATGCAAACCATGGGCCCCTGGGGGAGTGGCATTTCACATTCAGGCTATCACGGTATATTTGTGGTGGGTTTTTTTAATCAGAAGTTTTCAAACTGCTTTTCAAAGTGGGTACCCGTGCTCCCTCCCTCTCCCCTGATCAGTGAGATCTCAGTGAGTTGCATCCTCACCAGCACGTGGTGTGACCAGTTTCACTTTGCTTTGTCACCTTATGATCACAAGCACTCCAGCAAATGTGAAGAGTGCCTCTCTGGATGTTTAGTTTGCAGTTAGAAGCATGGCTCCGAGCATCTTTCCCCGAGATTATGTGCCATCTTCTTCAGTGAAGTGTTCCAATCTCCGCTGGTGCTATCATTTGGGCCTTGTCCTTTCCTTACTCTCTTGTCCTGGCAGTCTCCAAATCATGGCACTCTACTCCTCTGAGTCCTTCTGTCCAATTTGTTTTAATTTCCAAATCAATAGAGAGTAGGGTCATTAGAAATTATTTAGAATGGCCACAGAGATGTTTTATCAGTGCTGTTGCTCTCATTTAGGTTTGCAAGGGAGGTACTCAGAAACCACACTCTTCAACTGTGCCAAAGAAAATGAAGAGGTTGGTGCCCTTGTGCCCAGCAAAGCAAACTTAGCAATAACTGAGATCCAAGATGCATACTTTCAGAAATGTGAAGTGGAAAGCTGGAGTCGCTGGAAGGTGGGGTGAGCATTCCTTCCATGTGAAGCCTCACATTGCTCCTGGAAAGTGAGTTTCAGGTCACTGCCTGCCCTTGGAATGGCCATCTTAAGGGCTGGCTGACGGCCAATGCAAAGGGAGCCCAGACCTTCTCTCCATTGCCACAGAGCATCGTTTCAAGAGGAGAGACCAACTTTGAGGCCTAAAGACATTTCTTCCCAGGACACTTTATTGTTCCTGTGGCAAAAAGACCTAACAAAAGCAACTTAAGAAGGAAGGGTTTATTTCGACTCTCAGTTTGAGGGTGTAGTCTGTCGTGGCAAGGAAATCATGCTAGCAGAAGCATCGGATAGTTGGCCATATTGTGTCCACAATCAGAAAGCAGAGAGAGAGGAATGCTGATGCTCAGATGTTCCTCTTCATATTCAGTCCAGAGCCTCAACCCACGGAACAAGCACATGCTGATCATGCACTGGACACTGTCTGCGCATCTTTAGATATAGTCACTATTTGTCCTCAGATAACTCTGAGGAGAACACTGTTTTCAAAAGAGTAAACCGAGGCTCCGAAATGTTTAATAACCTCACCACACTGGTGTGTCCGAGGCCTTGGGCCTGCAGGGTCTAACCCGTGGCATAGAAATGTCTGCTGCTTTCTCCATTTCGATAAGAAGTCTGACACCCTAAACCGCCAGGCCCGTGATAGCCATTCCCATCGCTCCTTCACAGATCAGTGCCTTTCTAATCATGAAACCCATAGGAAGCAGAAAACAAGCCAGTTGAAGGGGAACTGTGGGGTGGGTTTCCTCCTTCACCTTCACCCGGATGTCTTTACAGCACCAGTTGCCCTCACATGCCTTGGGCTATCTTGGCTGTACAAAGTCTCCTAAGCTCCAAAAAGAATCTGCCTGAGGGACCCAGGTACTCTGGCTCTTGTTACCGAGACTCCTCAGCTCCTGTACTCCCCTTAGGTACCAGCACGCGCACACAGCAACAAGGGGTGACTCTTTCTGATCATGGCCTTGTAACTCCACCTCAGACATAAGGGCACAAGAAACCTCCCTGATAGAAGGGAGCACAGGCATTGGCAAGCCCTGGGAATGTGCAGAGCAAAACTGTGAACCTGCTTCCTCAGTGAACCTGCTTCCTCAGTTCCTTAGGCTGGCCTCCAGACTACATCCTGGTCTCACTTCTTGTAACCACAATACATACACACACACACACACACACACACACACACACACACACACACAAAACTGTGTGAGCTATGACGTAATAAACCAGATTTCATGACTTGAGTGTAAGCAGCTAAGTCAAGATACCTGTGGAAAGATCTGTTGCCACACCTGAGGCTACCCAGTACTTGAAATTATGTACCCATTTATATACAATATTTCTGAGAAGATGTTTGTCTTGACATCTATGGATGTAAAGCCAGAGTAATAATCCACTTAAGAATGAACCTAGGGTAAGTGTCATACCTGAATGAATTAATATCCCATCTCAGTAAGTTCTGGATTTAACAAGGTTCACTGAGTGCTTACTGCATGCTGAGCACTGTTCAGCACCAGAAAGATGCCAGTGAAAAGAAATGCATACTAGAATTTGGCTACAAGCTATAGCATGCTAATAAATATCCAACAAATACAACAATTGGTAGGTAGGAATGTAGAAAGATAGATAAATTATGGATGACAGATGGATAGATAGGGTGCAAGAGAAAGTGAGATGAGGTATTACACTTGTTTGGGAGGCTAGGAATAAGATGCATAGTGTCAATTATGAGTCAATGCTATGAAGGAAGGAAACAGTCTTGGAAGGTTTGTAGAGGATATATGAGAATAGAAGGTGCAAGCTTCTAAAGAATTTCCAGGAAGATCACCATCACAAATGCTGATAGTTCAATGAAGTGGAAAATACCTCCTTCCACTCTAAAGAAAATGGTACCACTTAAAAGCTAGACTGATTCAGATGATGCTCTGAATGTGAGTCACTTTGAACAGAGGGAATATACATACCATCTGAACAGACACACAACTGCTATTCCTTTAAATACTCTAGAATGCTGGTCTACTAGCCTCACCAGCCAGAGCAAGGAAACAGCAATGCCAAGGGTCCTAGGAAGATGCATGCCCAGTGGTTACTGCTGCTTCCAGAAACAGTGAAACGTTTGACATGACTACAAGGACACAGAAGTCTCTGTTCTGTGAGGAAAGAAAAACAGTGTTAGACTGTGAGCTCTCCAGAGGTGTCTCTGCCTGCCTCCTAAGGTAAGACTAGAATCGGAGACCTGAGGAGATGGATTAGTTCATAAAATTCTTGCCATGCATGTATGAGGAGCTGAGTTTGGATCCCAAGCATCCTTATAAAAGTAGGTACGGCAGCATGCATGTATAACCCCAGTGAAAGGGAGAGGAAGATATAAAGATAGGCAAGCTCCTTGAACTCTCTGGCCAGCCAGTCTAGTCAATAAGACCCTGTCTCAAAATATAAAGTGAAAAGGGAAAGACACCTGACTCTGACCTCTGACATGCATCCACAGGAATGTGCATCCACATGAACATGTACACGTATGTGCAATACACAGAGTAGCATCAACCCCTGATAAAAACTCACTTGACCTTTGATCAAAGACTAACTGAACTGCCCGTGGCCCAGCACATGAGGGGAAGGCTCATATATGATCTCAGAGAGCTCACAATTTCCCCAAAGTCTGGTACACACTGTATACGGAAGTTTCTCTGTCCAGCCAGTCAACTCTGTCCCACCAGCCGGCTCCCAGATAACCACACAGAGAATCATTATTAATTATAAACGCATGTCCAAGTGGGTGTCCAGACATGAAGCAGTTAGATGGGGATGAGGGTCCTAGAAAAGGCCAGTTTGGAGCCTGGTGCAGAAGGATGAGTGTGAAAGAGACAGACAGACAGACACGTTGGCAGGGACAGATTAGGTCTGGCCAGGGGTCTTGGGTGGGATTTGGGAAATTGGAAGCCACTAAAAGTTCTGAAACCCACAGTAATGTTGTCTGATTTGTACTGAGACGATAATTCCAGCTACTCACTAGAGAAAGGGTTCTATGGAGAAAGGACAGCAGCAGGGAACCAGGAAGAACGCTATGAGAGACCTGAGTGGATTCTGTGGTCGGAGGGATAGTGAAAGTGTGGCTGCGGGATTCAGAGGACATCCCAGAGGTGACACTAAGAGGATGATAAACTGAAAATGGCAGTGAAGGAAAGTGATAAATCACAGAAGACACCAGGACTTTTAGTGTGCACAATGTAAGTGGGCTACAGAATATTTATTGACTCTATTAGTGATGATAGATTGGTCATAAGAAATTAGGGTCTGTCCACTGAATATGTTGTAAAGTCAGCAATTCTGTGTCAGATCCGGAATCATGGGAGGGTCGCTGAAATAGCAAAATGAATCTATTAATCAAAAATTAGCTTTTACTTTTTAAATTATTATCCGTTTTAAATTTTTAATTAAAATATAATTATATAATTCTCCCCTTCCCTTTCCTCCCTCCAGCCCCTCCCACATATCTCTCATTGCTCCCTCTGAATTCACATCCTCCTTTTCTTTGTTATATTTATATTAATGCCTAAATACATAAATACAACCTACTCAGTCTGTTCAGTGTTCCTTGTATATGATTTCAGGCTTGACCATTTGGTATTGGATAACCAATTAGGAAGCTCATCCCTATGGAAGACTATTTCTACTGTTCTCACCATTCCTTAGATGCCTGTGTGGGGCCCCACCCCTAAAAAAATTGACTTTTAACTTAATTTTAACTATAAACCCCACATTTTTAACTAAAAGCTTTATCACCTATCTGCTACTCCCCGGCCATTTTTACTTGGTAACCATTGTCACTACCAGTCCAACATAACCTCTCTAAACAACCCAACTATCAAGGAGATGTGACTCCCATTGGTGGAGCTTATAGTCAAAATGCTGGCTGATTGGCTCCTAATGGGACCAGGACCACTGACATACAAACCCTGGGTAGCATTGCCCATCTCAAAAATCAATGTAGGTGAATTTCAAGTTGACGAAGTTTCACAGACTCCTATCAGTCATGGTTTGACCAATGGCAAAGCAGGAAATGAACAATTGTAATCTGCACATTTACTACGGTGTCATTTGGCCCGTCCATTCTCATCTGTTTTTCCCCAGATACCTATATGCCCAATTAAAGCTAGACTAGTTCATCATCTCATACTAGACTGCAGTACCATCAGGCTATCTTTACTTCAGGTTCTAGAATACCATCAGACAATAAGGGTTTATTTTATGATTTTAAAAGGCAGAAGCAGTGGAAGGAACCATGGGGAGCTCTCTGAGCTTCCTGGGTTTCTTTTTCTAGTGTGACAAAACCCTTTTCTAGTAGTTATTCTCATCGTGGGCCAATCTCCCTTGACAGATGTGAAGTAAGTCACCTATGCCCCTCTGATCCAGCAGCTGTTTCCTGCCCAGTAGATCCAACTCTGCATTTAAATGAAAGTCTTAAGCCTGGGCCTGATTCTGACTCTCCAAGTGAGAAATATAAGTGCTATTCATTAGCTTTTCCAGCTCATGTGTGGAACACATGGACAGTGGCGTCTGTTAACCAAATATCTGGTTTCCACTAGCAAAGCAAGATGTTTTGTCCCTACCCAGACCCAACCAAGGGGGCACTTGGTTTGTACATGGCAGGAAGGGGGATGTCTCCTTTTCCTGTAAGGAGGCATACTTAAGTGGCCACTCCTTAGGAGATGAGGAAGAAATCTGGTCTGTGTATGTTTTATTTGTTTTTGACTCTTTTAATTCCAATATGAAGCTGCGGCTACAGTTGTAGCATGGAAAATTAGAGCTGGGGCATGTGGTGCACTGGCCAGCAGCTGGGAGACTCAGGATGAGGTGGAGTGGCTAGTCACCATTATTACCATGGCCTTCGTCATTCTCAGATCTCTGTCACGATGCAGTAAACCTGATTTTTTTTCCACTGTCTTGTTGTCTTTGATTACTGCAACATGCAGCTTTCAAAGGCACGTGTCCTGCCTCCCCACCGAATCATTTATTTTTCCTCTTTAAAAAACAATACACAACTGTCTTCTGCTCCCAGTTATTCTCTGTTTTTATTGTAAATTAAAAACAGCTTTTGTGTTAATCACTAATCATTTGGGGGGAATCTCAGCTGAGTTAATGCAGAATTGTATGTATTAGCTCATTTCATCCTTAGATCAACCCCATGGTGTAGATAATGTTTTTCTCATTTTATAGATAAGAAAAAAGAAGTGGGGGGGGGGGGGGACTTGCCCCAGGCAACACATTCAGGAAGAACAGAGCTAGGATTTGGAGCCTGGCAGTTTGATCACAGAATGTGCATTCTTTATCTCTGGAGAGGAAGCAGAAGCCAGGGGCACAAAACAGTGCAAAGGAACCTGCATGCAGGAGGCTCCAGAGCACACATCTCATGAAGGAAGAGGTGGCCTAGATATCATGCACTTCTCTGTGGTCTAGATGATTTCTTTGGGGTGCCCTTGAACCTCTTTGTTGGAGAACCTCCTGCAGAAAATGCTGAGGCTGGCTACCCAGGTGGCCAGTCATCTCTGAGTCAAAACAGGATCACATTTCCTTTTAGATCTCAGACTCCATCCCGAGCTACATTTGTATGTGCCCTGGTGGTGGAATTTCGGAGTGACTGAAACATGGTATTGGATAAAAGGGACTTTTGAAGCCGTTTCTGGTACTGATACTTAATTCTGCTGTGCTCTGATGCTTTGAAAGTCTGTTGCGAAGAGCAGTAGAGTCCTCATCTTCCCTTGCCTCGTGTTAATGATGGTGGCCCAGGATTGATTTAGTCAGCTCTTCTTGCTGGTGGACAGAGTCTCTTAGGAGAGTCATCTCTGCTCTAGGAATATGGAGAAAAGACTAGAAAGGGGCAGACAGGTGATTCTTAGATTAGCTGGGGAGTCAAAGCCCATGGAGGCCCCTGGTAACGTCATTTCTTTCTCAAATCCTCCAGAGCCCCAGGATGCTTTGGCCATACTCTGTGTGGAGGCTGGGGCCCAGAGGAGTATTGCTGAGGGAATGCCTCACTGCTCCTGGAATAAAGTGGTAAACCAAATCAAAATAGGAAATAGTTACTTTTATGGAAAGAGGGGAAGCCCCCACCCCTGACAGCTTTGCCTCCCCGGAGCCCTGGCTATTGACTCTGCCAGCTTAGCCTAGGTGAACCATACACAGTGGAGATCACAGCAATTCTGAGACTTGTATAAATTCTCTGTGGGCAGTTAAGCTCCAGCAGAGCCCCAGTAAGGGGCTTTATAGTCACTTGAAAGCTCGCAAGGATCTCAAGACCATTCTTCAACACCATCATAAAAAAAACCCAGATCTACAGTTTCGTATATAACAAAATAACAAAATAAGAATATCAAGCTAAAATTTATTTCCTTAATTTCTCTGACAATAAAATAATTTTGTTCATCTGTCATCTCCCATAAATGAAAATGCATTTTAATGAAATGTGACTCTCCAAGTTTTAATGGAAACAAGTATTGAAGATGTATGGCTCCAATTCTAGCCCTCGGCAGAGAGAACGATTGTAAATATCAGTCATCTTGTATTAAATGTACAAGCACTGAGCCAGGGTTTTTATATGGTTCTTAACCCTGACTCCTAATTCTGACCTTCCTCAATCTTGACTATGTGGCCTGTGGAAGTTACTTGACCTCATTATGACTTAGATTCCTTGACTATTAAGTGAAAATAATAATAATATTATAATATCTACCAAATAGAGTTGTAGTGTTGCTCAGATATGTTTAGATATATGTAGCACACTGCCTTGTGGGGCAGGTCTATAAACAGTCTGCTCAGTACCAGACAGTACTGTCCTCATCCTCTCTTGGGGACTGTTATGAGTGTGAAATGCCCTCCTCAAGCTCAAGTGTTTGAACATTTGTTCCTCAGCTGGTGGCACCGTTTTGAGAAATTGTGAAACTTCTTAGGATGTTGGGCCTAGGTAGGGAGTAGGTCACTAGTGGTGGTGGACCTTAGCACAGATAACCTTGGCCTCCCATCCAAGCACTCTCTGTTTCTTGGCCCATGCCATGTAACAAGCTGGACTTCAGGCTTTCATCACCATAGCCAGGAGCTGAACTATGCCATTCCTTTCTTGCCATGACAAACTGTAGCTCCTCAGCCATGAGCCCCAATCAATCCAACCTAAGTTGCTCTGTCATGTATTTGGTCAAAGCAGTGAGAAAAATTACTAACAAATGGTGTGACCAAGTAAAGTTTCCAGGCAAGAGGGGAGTTATTCAGAAACCTGCAGCAAGGAATAGCAAAGCTGACCTCCACACTCAGGTATGACTGGCTCCAACTCCCATGTCCTTCACCTCCACCTGGAAGACCCTGGGAACTTGAGCATGAACATGAACATGTGAATTAACATGAACATGAACATAGTGTCAGGCCTCTGCAAGGCTTCCCTGGTCTCTGTCTCTGTCTCAGTCTTCCTCAGTTTCCACCCCACAATGTAACTCACCAAGATCGTCTGCTCCTGAACTTCTACCTAGCAGCCCCACCATCCCAGCTTTGTTGCCCCTCCCCCAAACCTTGGCCTGCCCTTCCTGCCCAGTGTGAGAGCAGGGATTTAGACCAGCTCGAAGCTCCATAGTCAGCATCTCTGCCTGCCCTCTCAAGCATCCCCTGTCCCTTTGACACCCAGATCTGTGGCTCTGCTCTGAGAATACTTAATCCTTGGCTAGCAAAAGGCAAGGACTGGAAACTCCTCCATCTTGGATTGGCAGAAAAGGAGACACACCCAACTCCTAGCTATCTATACTGTTGTCTACTCCTGTGACTCTTACAGCCCAATCGAAGCCTCATCTTCCCCTAAACCAAAGAAGTCATAAGTATCATGCCGGCTACTCAACAGGAATCCAACTTTGATTTGACCCTTTCTAGTCTCAGAGCTCCTGGATTCCAGAATGTCTGGCTTGTGACTCAAGTATACACTGCAAATTTGAGCATTGTTCAAGTTGGAGTTCATGAAGTGTGAAGTGCTTGAATTTTCATGGGAGGAGGGTCTGAGTTAGTTTTTCTTAACCTGAACAATATGGTCATGATTCCACATGAATAATTTTGTTTCATAAAATTGTATCAGTGTGTGGGTATATAAATCTAGATTGTACTTAACAGAATTTACTTTAAATAGAATTATCAAAGTGTGATTAAGAGCAGGTAAGTTTTAGTCATACTCTCTACTAGTAATAAAAATTGAAATGACCGTATTAGTGATGATATTTAAAATTATAATTATTTGTACCACACCAGGGGCCATTGTGTTCTGCTGTGCTGTGTTCTTTTCCTACATTCCTTTATTTGACCTTTCTAGAATAGTCTTCTAGACTATGAGGGCAGTCCTGTCATTACCCCTAGTTTATATATGGGAAAACGGAGCTCAACGATGACAGTGGCAGTGGTTACTCTAGGGGCACTTTCGCCCACCCATTCAGCACCAGGCCTCCACAATGCCCCTGCTATAAACACAGGACTTCAGAAAGCCATTGAGTGTCTCCATCCAGAGAGATCCTTGAGGATCTTCTTGCAAAACTGAAGTCCACTTGCTTTTCAGTGTCAGCTGGGTAGAGTGTCCAGTTCAAGCTTCAGAGTCAAATCTGGACAACCCTAGAATCAAGGCCACTACCACCCTTCTCTCTTTGTCCTAAAACAATCACCTACACTAAGCATAGATGACTTGAATATTCCCACTTCACAGTCTCTCTCTTCCTCCTTCCCTCCCTCCCTCTCTTCGTATACACAGAATCCCTGCCCCTGCTCTGGAACACAATAAGCATGTCCAGTAGTGATGGGAAAGCTTGCAGTAGGTTCCCATCTTTCTCCCCACAGGCAATGCCTGGCAAAACAGTGAGTGGTTAGTTGAGGTCCAATTCCCATGTGCTTCCAGAAGACTGTTTTCTGCTATCAATAGGAGCATCATCCAGCCTAGGTGGATTTACCACACACTCACCGTGGTTCACCTAAGACCGTTCCTCAGGAAAAAAACAGTACACCTAATAGTATATGTACAGTTAGGGGTTTCTGTCTCTTTGGAAAAGCCATCTGCTTTTTGCAACCCTGTAATTGGACCTTATGACCCTAGTCAAAGCAATGAAGTTTACCCAGTGAAGCCCCAAGTTTGAGTTTGAGGCAAAGGGATCCTACTCATAATTGATCTCTGACCTTGATTTGTCCAGAGCTGGACATGACTCACTAAAACTTTGGGATTAGGTTTAAATTCTGAGTAGGCTTTGATCTGAATGCGTCTGGCTACACCATGGCAGCTGCCCACTGAAGAGATAAACCCAACAGGGCACAATGTACCCAAACTCTGAAAGGCATAGGAAACAGTTTTCCTTTGGGTGGAGAGAGGCTCTGGGCAGCCTTGCTGAGAACGATGATGTATGTTCAGTTTTGAATCTCTGAATGTCTCTCCTTTCCCAAAGAAAAGAAATCAATGTGGAATGGAGTTGGTATTGGGTATTTCTGAGGTGGTTTGCCTGTTTATAGCACTCCTGTATCAAGTGGGCCCCATCAGAGATGAGATCAATAGACACCAGAAATAGTGACTTCAGAAACGTGACTAAATCCTTCACTGAGTCTGCAGGCTTGTTTACCAGCAGGCTGTCTATTGTCAAACCTCTTAGTTGTGTGGAAGCAGGAAACCTCTATCTGGAAAAAAAAAAATGAGATTTCCTATAGATGTTAGAATTGGTGTACATATTTCCCTTTGGGATTTTTGTTTGTTTGTTTTTTAGTATCTTAAAGTCTTTGTGCATTTCGAAATTAAGTATTTTGAAACTAGGTATGCACATGACCTATATAAAATCCCTGTGGCCCTCTGGGGTGTCGACTGCATCTGTCCTGGTACTCAGGTTCCCACTGTGCCTGATACATAGGAAGACAGCTGAGCCAGCTGTTGTCTCTGTTGCTTGTGGGCTACCCTGAGCCCCATTGCTCACAGGTCTGGGAGGATTCCCAAGGAGAGCTTGCGGCTAGGGTGCCTTTATGTTGCCAAGATAGGAAGAGGTCTTCACACATCTCCAGACAGCACCAATTGGTCTAATCACTTAGTCAGTGAGTATTTACTGAGGACCAGTTCTAACAGTGGGTCTGTAACAGTGATTAAGGAGAGGACAGACTTCTCGTGGCCTGGTTCTTCTGTGATGTGGAGGATCAGAAAGTAAACACAAGGCTGGGAATGTAGCTCAGCGGCTCATTGGCAAAGTACTTGTTTATCATGCGCAAGGCCCTGTGCTTAATTACTGAAACTACCAAAAGGAGGAGGAAGAAGAGAGAAGAAAAAGAAAAGGATGAAAAAGAAAATCAATAAAGAAACTTCAAAAAGAAATGGGCTGAAGATAGTAAAATTAGAATCTTACATATGTACACACACACACACACACACACACACACACACACACACACACACACATCTATAACACTACCCAAGGATGATTCTATCAGCTGTTAATACGTTTTGTTGTTAGTTCAAAACCCTTCATTACTGACATCAGAAAATTTCCACAGTTGCTCTTCTTCATCTCTCCCTGGCCCTGTGGCCTCTGACTCTGACCATAAAGCATAACTCAATTGTCTGCCATAGTTTTGTAGCTTAAGTCAGTTTAGAGATAGTCTAAATTCTAATGTAATATGACAGGCCTTTTGGGAAGGTTGGAGCTACACATACACACACACACACACACACACACACATATTTTATTGAGAAATTAGAGTATTTGACCAATATGATGGCCACCCTCCAAGATGGCAGCTCATCTACTCCAGCCTTCAGTATTAAATCTTTTTGTTCCCTCCTACACCAAACACTGATCTGTATCACTAGCAGTATATTGTAAAAATAGTGGTGTGTGGTTCTCAAGGCTGGCCATGAAAGGCAGTGTAGCTTCTGCTTGCCTTTCTCTGTTGGATCATTTTCTCTTGGGGGAAGCAGCAGCCACTGCCTGTGAGAACACTTGAGTATCCCTGTGGAGGGATCTGCATGCAGAGAAACAAGACCTCCTGCTAACAACACAACTCACCAGCCGTGCACAAGAGGCTCCTGAGAAGCAGACAGTACCACCTTGTCATGTCACCATCACAAGACTGTGGGCCCCAGCCAGGATTTTTACTGCAGTCTGATGAGACATTGGAACCAACATTGGAACCCAGCTAAGCCATTCGAAGTGCCCAATCTTCAGAAACTGCGAGACAGTCAGTGTTTACTGTTTGGCATGCATAAGTGTTAACACAGAAGTAGGTAATTGATATGGTAAAACTTTCCTCATTTGATGAATGAGAATGCAGACTCTAAGGTGCCAGGGTGAATGGAAGGCTAGGAAGCAGACAAACCTATTTCATGCACACAGTCCTCCTCCCTCCAATCATTACTCCCAGTAGCATACAACTTTTAACAAGCACGTCATACTAGGAAGAAACAAGAGGCCATGTTGACTTCATCTTGATCTTAGAATAGCTTTGGATGTGGGGCATCTCCCGCTGATTTTGAATCACAACAGCCGAGCAAAGGAGATGCCTTCTACCATTTGTATAAAGTGTCTGATTGATCAACTCCAATTAGAGCTCACTGCTCACCATGTTCACCAACAGCTGTCTGGTTTTTAAAGGTTTTTACATTTCATTTGTTATTTCCAGTCCCTCCTCTTGGGATTTTTCAAGATCACTTAAACTTGCTACCTAAATAATTCTGTTTCCAATCAGGACTTTCACTAAACTTCCTCACAAAAGAGCTATTTTCTTTCCTTTGTGTTTAAAATAAAAATAAAGTGTGGCTTTCCTGCTAGAATACAATAGCAACCCATGAGTTCTTCTGACTGTTGACAATCTATATTGTGAAGATCTGGAAGATTCGGAGAGGTTTCTTGGCGGAAGAAGCTAGCCAGCCGCCACCAGGACAAGCAGCTTGTAAAGATGCCGGTAAGCCACGAGCCATGTGGCAAGGTATAGATTTATAGAAATGGATTGATATAAGATATAAAGACAGTTAGCAAGAAGCCTGCCACGGCCATACAGTTTGTAAGCAATGTAAGTCTCTGTGTTTACTTGGTTGGGTCTGAGCGGCTGTGGGACTGGCAGGTGAAAGAGATTTATCCTGACCGTGGGCCAGGCAGGAAAACTCTAGCTACAATATTGACTGCTATTGAGAGAACACAAGGCAGCCAGCCCCACACTTCTGTACCAAGTCATCATCAGATCTGCTTGCCCATGTGCTGCCTTCTTTCTAGGAAGATTTTTCCCTACAGTGTAGGCTGCCTCTGCCCGTGGAGTATCTGTTGAGTGACCTGATTCTTCAGCCCCCTCCCCCAGCAGACCACAATCAGGACACAAACTCTGTTCACTCTGCATCACACCCCCAATTCTGTAATTGCAAGTCATTTCAGTTCCTCAAGACTGTATTCAGTATTACCTCCCGCTGCAAGCGTTCTCTGATTTCACCAGCTAGATGTAATCTTCTCTTCTTCAAACTCCAGTATCAATTTTCAGTTTTATTTTCCTATTTGGGTGTAGATGATAATTTCTCTGCTCCTGCTACTGGCGCCCTTTGGTGATGGTGATGCGGAGAATTAGGGTACCGAGAAAAACACACAAGTGTGTGAGTATTGAAGTGGACACTAACAGGAACTCAGAGTGTGAAGTTAGAGGTTGGTGAGGGACCAAGTGCCAGATGGATGATGGAGACCTCAAGATCCTGATACATCTGCAGAAGGAGCTAAGCTGGCTCACCGACGACAATGCTCCGTTTGCTACTGTGCTCCCATGGAGCACACGCCACAGACCTATAACAAAGTCAGCAACTCTCTTTGCAGATTAGCTCCACTGTTCCGGTGTTTTTGTTGTTCCTGGAGAATCACCAGGTCACAGCATGACCCTAAAAATGAATAACAATATTTTTCAGTGTGCCAATAGAACGTCATGTGTGATGGATCTCACTGACCTAAGTACAGTGTTCTTTATATGAGTCACTGCTGTTGGCACATTATATAGGGACGCCACTCAGTGAACACACTCCATGTTCTCTAATGAACCAACCACTTTAGAAAGCTAGGTGCCCTCATCCATCTTCCCCTCCTTAGCAACAGCGTCTCTTCCCTTCAATTACATCAGCCTCTCTGTCCCATTCATGGCAATTTGTTGGAGGTTGTTACATCCTATGAAAATGTGACCTGACTGCACACTGAAGCTGAAAGTCTGGCAGATATGCAGCATTGCATGAAGTGGGTGTGCTGGAGAAAGGCACACCCTCCATACACTGGTGAAGAGGCAAGAAGGGAGGACAAGGTGCCCCATCCTTCCAGAAGGGGCATTAGAAAATTAGGGGATTGGGACAAAGGTTTGGAAAACCTGATGAAACCCTTGCATTTCCCCAAGCTTTCTTTATAAAGCCACAGAAAGGGCATTAGCATCCCATGCCCTTTTCTACCAATCTGTGGGGCAGTGACATCAAGGGACAGTCAGCACTTGCTGCCTTGTTACTGGCGGGCTGTGGTTGTTCCTCCAACCCGAATTGTTTAGGACACACTGTGTTCACTTATTTTGGAGGATAAAATTTCAATACAATCGTTTTGTTACTTGTGCAACTTACCCTCATTTCAAGCAGATTATAGAAGGCTTTCCTCATCTTTGCCGGTTGTCCTCACGTTTATTATAATAATGGGAGAATAGGAGTAGGGTTTTTTTTTTCCCTCAAACAGAATAAAACAAAACTTTGGGATTAAGGGAGTTTGGATTGAGGGGGTCTCTATATATCCCTGTGAATGTGAGAGCAGAGACTTGAACTTTGTAGTGTTTCCTGTCACATTGAAACAGAACTTGTCCCTCTGAGTCACAGCCGCAAATCCTCTAATTGTGCTCACTGGGTCAGTGTGTTGGTTTTGGATTGCCTATGAGGGGAGCTGGGGAGGAAACTCTGCATTTGTATTCCTGGTAAGCCCGTTAATTCCAACAAAAGGGGGCTTTTCCTGGATGTTCCTGTCTTGTTCTCTATTTTTCCTTTCCTTTTTCTTTTCTCCCTCTCCCCGTCTCTTCTCCTCCTCTTCCTTCTTCTCTAGTCTCCCTTCTTTTTTTGCTTTCTGACTTTAATGCAGAGTTTACCAAATGTCATTGTACCTACGACAGAGAAACACTGGGATAATAAGCTTACAGCTCTCTCCTAGAAGATGTTAGAACTGAACCTTAGAAATGCTCCAGATCACTCCTCTTTGTAGCTGGAAGTTTTGCTGTGTCCCACCTGGCCCTGAGATCCCACAGCCACTTATAAAATAATCACTCAGAGGCTTATATTAATTACCAACTGTATGGCCTATGGCAGGCTTCTTGCTAACTAGCTCTTTCATCTTAAATTAACCCATTTCTATTAGTCTATGTATCTCCATGTGTTCCATGGCTTTACCTGCACCGCATTACATGTTGTTCCTTGGACAGCAGTTTGGCGTCTCCCCCCATTCTCCTTTCTCCTCTCAATATCTCTCTTGGATTTTCCCACCTGGCTCCATCTTGCCCTGCCATAGGCCAATGCAGCTTTATTTATTAGCCAATGGGAGTAACACATGTTCACAGCATACAGAAAGACATCCCATAGCACCTCTTGGACTCAGAGACAGAATAGGAGGCCTGGACTGGCCCCTACACTGCTCCAGGCCACAGGTCACTGTCAGTTAACCTGCCTGCCTCCTGGCGAGGATGGCCACAGAGAAAAATGACAAGAATCTAAATGCCACATCTTTTTTTTAAATTTTATTTTATTTAATTAATATTTTTCATTTATTTTACATACTGACCACAGTTTCCCCTCCCTCCTCACCTCCCGTTCCCTCCCCCAACTCCCCTCTACCCACCTCCCCAACTACTCCTCCTTCCTCTCCATTCAGAAAGGGGCAGGCCTCCCATGGGCTTGAACAAGGCATGACACCTCAAGTTCAGGTAGGACCAAGCTCCTTCCCCTGCTAAAGGCTGTGCAAGGTAATCCAGCATGGGGAACAGGTTCCCAAAAGCCTTATCTCACTGCTAGGAGCTTTACAAACAAACCAAGCTACACAACTGTGAGAGTCTGCCGGAGTTCAGCTCCAACCTTCTCCCACCTTTCAAAGGGTTCCTAGGTGGAGGAGAGAGGAATGAGGGAATATTAGAAAGATAAAAAGAGACAATAAGAATGACAGAGACATTAGATAGCTTTGGGAGGACCCTGGGTCAATACCCAGCTGCCCAGAGCTTTATTCAAAGGGGCTTCTTATAATATGCCAAGGGGAGAGGCAAAAGACCTCCCCCTTGCAAGATTAAAGCACACTGCATTGCCAAGTGTAGACCCTTTAAAACACCTGGTACTCACACCCATGGCCAAATCATCCCATTATGCAACCCTGCTTGGTAAGCAAGCCCATGTTCTCTGACCTTGAGTAAGGTCTCACTAGGAAGCCTCTCTGGGCCATCACACACAACTGAAGATGCCATACCTTGAACTCCTCCTTCCATGTCCAATTTTGTGTTCCCTAGAAGCAGACGCCCTCCCCCCCCAAAAAAGATTAAAAAATAAGTCATTAGCCGGGCAGTGATGATGCATGCCTTTAATCCCAGCACTTGGGAAGCAGAGCCAGGTGGATCTCTGTGAATTCAAGGCCAGCCTGGTCTACAGAGTGAGATCGAGGACAGGCACCAAAACTACACAGAGAAACCCTGTCTCAAAAAAACAAACAAACAAACAAAGTAATTTATTTAGTACAGTTCTTAAGAAATACTGGGTCAGGATGGGGGACAGAGACCAAAAGGGAAAGAAGGCAACCTGTGGTGTGTTGCCAAGCAGATTTCTGCTCTGGACATTCCTGTGTCCACAGTCAGTCCCATAGAACTCTGGGAAAGGGCAGGTAACACCCACTTCAGAGACACTCCCTGGGATGGTTGACCTCTATTGTCAACTTCATGAAATATTGAGTCAGTTGGCAGACAGGCCTCTGGGCCCACCTGTGGGGTTGTTTGGATAGGTTTAATTGAAGTGGGAAGACTCACCCACGGTAGACAGCAAGGAAGGCTGGGGCCGTGGATTGTCCAGAGGGAGAAAATAATAAGCTAAGCTTGCGCATTTGTGGCTTTCTTCTTCCTAGTCATGGATACTGTGTGACCAAGTGCTTCGAGCTCCTATGACTTGACTCTCCCACCATGATAGATTGTAGACTCAAACTGCAAGCCCATAAACCTTTTCTTTAAGTTGTTTCCGTCAGGATATTAACAGCAACAGAAAAGCAACTAAGACATCCTCTTCCCAGGGGTGAAGAAGCTGTGGTGTTTTTTGCAAACAGTGTTAGCCCTCTATACAGCACTATAACAAAATGCCTGAGATACTCAATTTTCAAAGAGAAAAGGTTGGACTAGGAATATAGTTTATTGGGAGAATACTTGCTTACCAGACTGCAGGTTCAACGCCTTTGCTTTTGAACTGTGGCGAAACAGACCTATAGCTGAGTAAACTGTCTCGGAAAGAAGCAGTGGGAGCAAGTCCCACCGCCATGTGAAGTGCTGCCAGTTCAATAGACTGGTGAACTAAATTTAGGCTAAGAGTCGGACCTTGTGCTGCCCATCTCCACTGCAAGAATTCCCATGTCTTTGCTCTCTTGGTCTTTATGGTAAAGGTTAAGTTTGTTACTGGCAGGATTCTTGGGACAGAAGAAAAGGAAATGGCTGTACCCTGTTGAGAGACACTTTGAAAATAATCAATCTGATAACTCGATCAGGATCCTGACTCCTCACCCAGCACTCTGTTGCATGGGAGCCCATCTGTAAATGAGTACCTCCATTTTTTTTTATTAAGAGATTTTCTATTCATTTTACATGTCAACCACAGATTCCCTTGTCCTCCCTCCTCCCACCCCCCAGCCTTTCCCCCCACAACCTACTCCCCATTCCCACCTCCTCCAAGACAAGGTCTCCCATGGGGAGTCAGCAGAGCCTGGAGTACCTCCATTTTTATCAGCAGCCAGTAGGTGGATCCATCAAAATGAGAAAACAGACCTGGTTACAGCAGAGGCTTTGGTCAAGGTCAAAACTTCTTCAAAAGGCTTTTGACCTTAAACAATTTCATAGGTCATTCCTCTTCACATGCTTTTTATCTAACCAGAGCTTCCCCAGAATGGAACCGTTAATAGGGAACATCTCGGGAATCAACAGAGATGTCAAGGTTTAGACTATAAACCTTGTCTCCCGGTATCGTATTACTCCAGGGGGATGCTGTTACCTCTCCAGACAGGCTTGAACCCTTCACTGTACCACAACAACTCTCATCAGAGACTCTGCTGACTAAACCTAATGCTGATTCTGAGCCTTTCCACCCATGAGCCAGCAGCGCTGGGCATGGTAATTACCCCTTGGACTCCAGGGTCCACACTGTCCTGCCCGCCCTCATGGCTCCTTCTCAATCCCTTTGCTTCGTTCTTCCCCCTCTCCCCCACTGCAGAGCTCGTCTTGTGAATACTGCAAATACTCACCTTTATGCTGATGACTTCAGCCACATGTCCCTGATCATCTATTTGACATATTAAGTTTGTTAAAAAGTGAACTTGTGACTTTTTTTGCTTCTCCTGAAGTCTGCTTAAATAAGTGAAGTTCATCCTTTCAAGGCTCCAAAGAGCCCTACGGTCATTTATTTGTGTTTGCTTCTATGTCCCCTATCAGAACTATCTGGAAGTCCTGCTGGATCTACCTTCAGAATGCACCTACCCTTCTCTGCACCTCTACTCTTGCCCCCCTGGCCACACTGCCATTGTTCCTCTCTGGGATGACTCAGCCTCCCCTAAATAGTCTCCCCATTTCTTTCCTCAAACCCCTGTTCTCTGCGTCCTGCCAGCCTGCCAAAGTGGAAGCCCAAAGTAGAGCATGTCACCACTCTCCTTAAACCAAAAGAGCCCCATCACACCCAGAGTAGAAGCCAAACAGATCCTCATGGGGATCTTCTAGGTATTATGCTAAATGTACACAATAGGTTACATTCCTGTTTTCTCTGCTGAGACAGAATGTATCCATTCCCTGTTTAACTGATCATGAAGTCTGACTTCAGCTTAACAACCCAGTGGGAACTGATCCCTGAATCATTATTTCTCTTAACTCTATTTTTGCCATTTGACTTCAAGACTTTTGTCTCTACTTGGTCTCGGTCCAGGGTGGTCCAAACCTGGAAGACATTGTTCTCTTGATGTGGTAGAATGACAAGTACTGAGCCCAAAGAGATGCCCATCTCTTTCCAGTCACATGAAGGACTCTTTTACCCAGCTGCAGGCTCTATTGGTTCTTATACTCAGCCCATGGGAGCTTTTGAGCAGTTCTGATGTTCTTCCCACATGCCACTCTGTTCTGATTTTGCCCCCATCCCTTTAAATGACCCTTGTTTATCTTGGCAATTGACATCTTCTTAAATCTTGACCGACTCACACAGTGAGAGATCTGCCTTCCCACTGTGTGCCCACAGATCTGATCAGGAGTCTCAACGATGTGATAACAGTAGAGCCAGTCTTCATGTGTTGAATATCTGAATAAAACTGTGTATCTCAAAATGACAGATAAGGATGCTGATGACAATGAAGCCAGAGCAGCTGGCTCACTAAAGCCCACCATTAATGATCGCCTTTGTAGATGTACCAGCAAAGAGAATGAGCCATGAGCCTCCCAGATTTCCAAATGTAGAAGATGGGGACTGACACACCACCATGATTGCTATGTTCTGAAATCTACCACAGTGTTTGAGGCAATGCAGTATTCCCCATGGGTAGTTTACAGCCAATGGCTTTATGGTCCAAGAGTTGTAGGTACACCTGGGGGACCCAGAAATCCTCTCCTAGGTGAGTGGCTTGGAATCTACTTTACAGCCAAGATTTCTTAGAATTTAGACTAAAACTTGGAATTCAGAATGCCAACTAAGATGCTTCTACTATGCCCAATCTGTCTGTGACTCCCCCCTCAATCTGGTGACCCTCACAAGAGTCTGCAGCAAAGCATGAAATTAGATCTTGTATTTTGAGCTGCCCCTGTAGAATTATAGGAATTGGCATCTTGGAAAGATGGCAGCATGATGTAGAACTTGGGATTTGGAGCCCAAATACTGGGACTGAGTCTCATCTGTGCCCCCTGCTGCCTATATGACATTGAGCAAATTACTTCTCTCTGTATCAGCTGGGTCATCTATATGGTAGACTAATAATAATCTTACCTTGTGGGACCATTGCGATGATTCAATAAGAGAATACATGTCAAGTACTTAGACTAGCATCAAATAGCCGGGAAATCCTCAGTGAGAATAATCTAGTATCCTGTCTCTGCAGTCCCTTTCTCTTAGAAAGTACTTACTGCAGGACCCATGCAAAACTGTCCCAGAGTGCCACAGACCCTCTGGCTTGCTTTCTTCACTGCAGAGACTAGTAGAAAACCCACTCTCATGCTATTCTGCCTTTCTTACCCACTTTGTGCCTGTTAATCTGGGCCACCAAGCTGGGCTGTGGCACAAGCTGGGCAAATATCACTTACACAGCAGGATCCTCTTAACAAACCCTCCACCCAAATTGTCAAACTGAGAAAGTGTGATCTGTGATGCCAAAGCCCCTGTGGATGCTCTGTGGACTTGGATAAATATGGCACCAAATTTACAGCTTCTGAGGCCTTGCCTTGTTCCCAGGCAGGCCTCTGACATGGGTTAGCCTGCTAAGAACATCATGGCTGAGAATGAATAATGAGTTGTATTCGAAGACATCTGAGGAAGACCCAGTATCTGCTAGGTTGACAACCCAAATGGAACTGGGTTCTGTGTGTGTGTGTGTGTGTGTGTGTGTGTGTGTGTGTGTGTGATTAGTAAATCTCTTCTGTTTACTCATCATCTAAGCCATAATCTCTTGTTTAAACCTTAATCTTTTAAGCTTTAATTTCATAGACTCTGTGGAATTTAGCTTCATCCTTGAACAGACCTCAGTGAGATAGAGGATCTTTCCTAGCCTATTATTTAATGTCTTTTCTGGTTGATTTTGTTATTATTGTTTGTTTGGGTTTTCCTTTTTTTAATTAGGAAAGGACCAAAACCAGTCCAGAAATGTAAAAGGAATGGATTCTAGGCTATTAGTGAGTAAGGGTTCTGGAAAAAGATGCTGAGACAGGGTTTCAGTTGCAAGATGCAGTTTCGGGATCAATGCCTGTGAAGGAGAGAAGAGGAAAATAAGGTAAAGCTATGATACCAGCTCAGGAAAGCCCCCAGCGAAGCCCCCAGAGAGCTCTGGAACCAGTCTGGCCCACATTTGGCCTGAACTACCATGACCTTACGTTGTTGACCTTATTGTCTAGAAGGCTGACTGTGGGCTTCCCCAAAAGTGTGTGTGTTGCTCTCTTCAGCTAAGCTGACTCAGATCGCAGGTGGAGAACATTGTTGGCCACATCCCTGCAGTTCAGCATGAGTGTTTCCATGTGAGGGTTTTCATGTCACATCCATCCCTGCTGTGTCTGCTTTACCACACTCCAGATAGGGACATCCAGGAGCACTGTGCATTCATGGGCACCTAGAAAAGAGGAAGCTTATTAGGTGCTGGGTGAGGAGTGGACAGCATTTAACAAGAGCTGGACCTCCCTACTTCCTGGACCCATTGTCTATCTGAGACAACTTATCTACATCTACCCACTTATTCCAGGACCACCAAATAAGCACTTCGGGCTTTGAATGAATAGTTTCTATGGTCAAAAATCACCCCTGAGGAAGTGAACCACAGAAAGTGTAAATTATCCCTCAAAAGGCATTGGAAGGCACAGGAGCCATTGAGAAGTTGTAAATGGTGAGACTTTCTGTTGCATTACTCCTAAAACTAACTCAGTCAAGAATAGGAGCCTGGCTCTGTCCAGGGTCCTGCTTGGGCAGCCTCATACTCCCTTCTGGGTCTGCTGGAAGGAAAGGAGGGAGGGAGAAAGGGGAGATGGGAGGGAGGGAATAAACATTCCTGCAAAAACCATGAGTTCCCCCCACACAAGAGTTCTATGAACCAAATACCTACTCTCCCTTTCCTATATTCAGTCTTATTAAATATCTCCTTGTAAAGGAAGCAGATGAGTCCACTGCCCTCATGGACTTTTTGTACCCACATGTGTGAACATCACACTGGGATCACACACCAAATCATGTGGACATGGTCCTACCCTTCAAAGCTCAACATGAATCTGCATCCATAGCCTTCTGAGGAGAATGGCACTGGGCCCATTTCATCCGAACGCTGGAGTTTAGTGAGGATGGAGAATCTAGACAGCCATGGAATGTGCCTGAAAGGCTCTGTGTCAAGGTATGCCCACTCATTTCTGCCAATGGGTAAGGACATGTCCCTAGAACATCTCAGGAATGTTGGATAAGAAACTCCCAGGACAGTGGAGCCAGGAAAATGTGCCTAGTTCTTTTGTCAGGTTCTGTCCGGTGAGGATTGACGACTCCAGCACCCCACAGCTGCAAGGTTTTGAGGCATCCAGTAAAACTGATCTCAGTGTTGAGATCTCTTTTCACATGGCACAAACGGCCCAGTCCGTAGCATCTATTCCAGGGAAGATTTGGGGAAATGCAGTGAAACTTTAGTAGATACAAACCAAGTCAGGCTGCAGAGGGTGATCTCTGGGACTTGGAGCCAGGGCCTTGACCTGAGGACTCTGTCCATAGTCTTGATCCCAGGCTACCTACATACTTCAAGAATTTACTGTCAACCTATACCTTCTCCCTGTCACAGCCACAGCTGTAAGATAAGATAATAAAACAAAGGACTTAACAGAAAGAGGGGAGGCATCCAGCAGGGACTTTAGGCCTACAGTTCAGCCGTGGCTGCCTATTGCATAACTGTGGGAATAATGAACAGACAGGAAGCTCTCAAGGCCCCTGTGCTTTCCTTTTTGATCTCCAACTTCCAAGCCAGATCCCAGGGAGCTTTAAAACTGCCCTAATCCTATTTGAAAAAAGCTAGCTTCAGGCTCGGTGAGGGAGGGCTCCTTCTTCCGTGAATTGGCTTCTTCTCCTAGCTTTTTCCACAGAGTACCTACTGTGAAATTTGGAGGGCAGGGGTGCCAGCCTGATTTATTACTAGTGGTGGGAAATGTTACTAGCGGGTCACAAATGGGGACCCACATTCTAACTGTGGGAACAGGGTGGGTTCCCACCTGCACTCCAGGTCCACATCACTGCTGCAAAGCCAGCTAGGACCACCGCAGCCAAATAACAGAGATAGACTGGCATATAGAAGATAGAAGAGGTCCTCCTATCTAGCAGTCTAGAAATGTCAGCTGAAGACGTCACCAGGCTTGCTCTTTTCCAAGCCTCTCCTCGGCACCTAGATGACTGTCCTTTCGCTTTGCCTTGATGCCTTCTTCCCTTTGGGTGACTCTCTGCCCTAATATCTTGTGAGGACACTAGTTACATTATCTCCTTTTACCTTAATGATCTCTTTCAAGACCCTGTTTCCAAATACAGCTACATTATGGAACTATACTGAGGTTGGAAGACTTCAACACAGAAATTTTAAAGGGGTACAGTTCACTCCCTGACAACCCTGTACAAGAAATCTTAAGGAAGTAGTTTTGAAGCTCAGCTCTTAGTTTGTGTTCCCTCACCTGAAAATCAGGGCATACTAACATTACCTCCGTGTCTGTTGGGGTGGGGTATAAATCAGTCGTTAAAACAGTGAAGAGAGGCTAAAGATCAAATGGTTGAAATAGTGAAGAGGAGCTAATTCTCAAGCACAGGCCTTTCATTCTTGTGATCCATGGGGACAAAAACACACCCAGCTTTGTCCTGAAATTCAAGAAGTATGGGCAGTTCTTTGCACTGGTTGAGAGTGTAGCATAGTTTACGTGTTCGCAAACCACCTGTGAAAGTGGTTAGCTAAGGGCCAGAGCCACCTCACCAGCACCCACTTCTGCTCACCTGTGATACCTCAAAACATAGTGATAAGCCCTTCTCCATCCTAACCTCTCCTACTGGCATGTGATCACTGGTTCTCTTTCGGCAAACCTGAGGCAGACAAGATACTGCATGACTCCCTAGCCGTGTGTGTGTGTGTGTGTGTGTGTGTGTGTGTGTGTGTGTGTGTGTGTGTGTGTCCCCACCCATTCTTCCCCCCCACTTCACTCCCTTCCCTTCTTTCTCCCTCCTTCCATGGCCCATGGCCCTTTGGTGCTCTAAATCACCTTGAAGCAAGCTCAGCTAGCCTGAGGCCACCATGTTAGATAGACCTTACTAGCACCCAGAGTGATGCTGAAGGAGCCTGATATGTCCCTAACTGAATGCTTCCAGCCCAGAAGCCAGACAGGAGAATCAGCAATTATCAACTGACTCCAGTCCCCAATCTTCGAGCCAACTAGAGCAGAGACAAGCTGTCCCTGAGGATCTATGGTGGTTTCATGTCACCACATTTTCGAGTGATGTGTTTAAAGTTACACAGCAGGAAAAGCAACACAGTTAAAATCCAACTGCCTTGGGGCAGGCTTTGTAGAGTAGTGCTTAGGTTTCTAACAAAGTGGGGGCTATAGCCTGTCCTTTTAGTGCTGAGCAACAGGTCTATACAGTGAGTGCTATCTACGTCGTTGAAAACTGCCAGAAGGAACATCTGTTAAAGATAATTAATAACTTTAAAAGGCCAAGTCAACCTTGGGATAACAGTGAGGGTAGAAAGTTACAAATTAAATTATGGTCAGAGAAGATCTTGGCAAAGAAGCTTGACCAAGAGGAGAAAAAATAAAAATAGATGCGGGACACATGTGTGGGTTCAAGATACCATATTCTGCAAGCAAAAGAAAATTCTCTGGGACACACTGAAAGGGCCAGAAGACCTATCCACACCCACCCAAGGCTCCCCTTTTTATCTCCAGGGGAATATGGCCAGGCTTTTACTTGGACCACTTACCCTACAAGCCCCAATGTTAAGGCAGCCATTGGCAGCCTTTAGAGATCCTGGCCAGCCTATCTCCCAGAACAAGGAGACCATGATACTGTACCCGATGCCTCATTAGCCATACTGTTCAGCAGATCTTTTTATCAGGGAAGCTTCCCACACTCTTGAAATGAAATTAAGTTATGGTTCTTATTCCTTTGGGATAAAGGAATGATGGTCAGGGAGTCCTGTGGGTTATTGAACTATCAATCCTCTTTGACCTGAGAAAGCTTGAAGAAATGACTACATTTGAGCATCTCAAGTTCATGTCTCTTTCAAAACCCAGCTATTTGGCAGAGCTCTCTTAAAGGAAACATGATACATAGCAATGGCTTCAGCATTTTTGGTGGGGGTAGCTGAGAGAAGTTCCTCAGCAGTTTAACAGTATAGCCTGGTGACAAGGAAGAGGTTCATTGGGAGCAAGAATTGGGAGTGCTCACACCAGCTGTCCAAGGATGTCAGTGAGATGCCAGCTCATCATATCAATGGGACATCATCCAAGATTCCACCTGCTAGGGCATTAGCAAATATCCTGTCTAGTTTTTGCAGAGAAGGCAAATGGGGAAGCTAATGTGTTCCACACCTGGGAAATAGGTCTTAGGATTCTGTCATAGGGTGTGAGATCAGAAAGGACAGTAGGTGGGTGTGGCCCCCTAAGAAGCTGCATCTCTGACTGCATTTTGAGTCTGCCTTGCAACAGCAGAAGAGAGAATGGAGAGGTCTCCAAGCTCTCATTCCCTCTGCCAAAGAGGCATTGGCAAAGCCCAGACCGTTTTCACGGGACTTGCTTCTTACTTTCCTGCAAAATAACAATCTCACTAGCTCTGCAAACATGTCTGACTTGAGAAGTAAAACTTTGTGAGCTGCCTGGTGCTTACTGGCAGTATTTATGCCTGTTTGGATTCTCCCTTCTCTCCCTTCCGTAGCCAATTGAGGGTTCATTTTCCACACCATGTGCTGGAAGCATCTGAAGATAGCAAAAAAAGAGAGGCAAATAACATAATTTCTAGCAAACACAGGAAAAAAAAAACACCATATTTTCTGCCCTCTTCATCAACATCTTAGCTGTCTGCTTGACAGCAACAGTACATGGTGCTTGAGTGGGTTTCCAGAGGTTCACATCCTCAACCCCCTAGGTAGATTAACAGTCAACAAATTTCCCCCTGGACCTCTTACTTACCCACTCCTGCCCAGTCACAGAACCCCTACCCTGAGACATAATTTCCTCTGGTTGTGTATTAGTTTTCTGGCTTAGTTCTTAGTACAGATCCTTTGTTCACCTAGATAAAAATCTGAATCCAGATACTTTTGCTCAATGTATTAGGCCAGATTCCCTCAGAAATAATATCAAATCACCAAATATGCTCAGTGAGACATTCCTCTCTAATGGGGGGATCACATCCCTTGTGTATGGCCCAAGTGCTTGTTCAATTTTTGTTATTATTTGAATATGAATTTCCCCCACAGGCTCACGTTTTAAGTATTTAGTCTTTGGGTGGTGGAGTTTGGGTAGGTTGTGGAAACTTTGAGAGGTTGGAAATTGGTCACTGGAGACAGATCCTGGGGAGTGTGTTATCCCTGGCTGCTTACTGTCTTTTTCTCTAATACCTGGTCAGACAGAAGGTAAACTACTCTCCTCCACCACACATTCCTAGCATCCTAGTGTACCACCCACACATATGTAGTGAAGCAGCCATGTACTCAATCCTCTGATACTGTGAGTCAAGTTAAATCCACCCTCTTAAAAGAGGTCCCTGTGAGAAATTCTCAGCACAATAATAACTAATCCACTAAAATTCCACATATCAATGATAGGGTGGGGGCCAGTCACTGAGGACCTACAGGCCTTGCAGCTTCTGATTTTAGTAGGTCTGGGATGAGGCCTGAGAATCTGTATTTCTAGCATCTCCCAGAAGATGCTGCTGCAACTATATCCCATGGCACCCACATTGTAGAGCCAGTCCAGAGGGCCACCCAGTCTTCTGCTCTCTCCACTTTCTGCAGAGCCCCATGTTCCATCTGCTCGCCTTCAGAGACGTTCCTCCCAGCTGGTCTGCTTGTGGAAGATCATTACCACGAGGCCTTAAATCCCTGAAACACCAATGCAGAGTAGTCCCTCTCAACAGTATCCCACCTACCCAATGTCAACATCACATTGTGCTTCTTCTCTGAGTCAGCATCAGGTGAGATGCTGGGAGGCAATGAACTAACTCCAGGAAACTTCTTGTGGAGTTCTTAGGCACTGGCAAAGTCGAGGATCTGGAAAGAAAGGCAGCTGAATGAGGCAGAAGGAAAGTATGTAAGTGCTGGAACACACTGCACCTTCACTGAGAGTCCTTGGGGGTCAAGAGACTCTACAGGAACAGTCAGAGGAGCTTGATGGCAGATGAGGACCTGGAGTGAGGGTCTGAAAAGTTGTTTCCAAGAGGAAATGTGCTGGCTTGAGTGAACACAGCCTCAGCAAAGGAGCAAGCGTTGGGCCATGAAGGATGAGACTGCTGAGAACTGAAAGTCCAGCAGACATAAGCAGATACAGAAGGTGCAAACCAGGGTGAAGAGATGGGCAATATCCGGAGCATCGCTTCAGGAGCTGGGACATTAGAAAAAGATATTTTCCACTTGTCACTACACTAGCGGCCACTATTTAGAGCCTTGAAGGTTGAGTATCTGATTCAAAAGAGCTGGGAAATGGAAAATCTCTGTTAAGGATCATGGCCTGACAGGTTTTCACTCTCTGAGTACAATTTGGAGAGTGAGAAGGACCTTCACAGCACTCAATGTTTTGGGCTGAACTGTGGTCTAATGCATCTAAGGGGAGACTTGACATTCGAGCTGTGCTAGAACATTTTCCATCCCTGGAGCGTGGAGGTGAGTTCATGTGAGTTCAGTGGTGTTTTTTTGGATTTTGTTTGGTTTCATTTTTAAACAATAAGAACTACCAAATGTAGTGACTTGAATTCAGAGTCATTAATTGAGCAAGAAAAGGTTATTCCTTTAGCTCACTTGTGCTCTGGACTTTTGGGTACCTTGCCCAAGGGAGTTGAAAAACAGCACCACACCATCACATTGCTATCTATTTATTTGGATGTTATCAACTTTCACACCATCAAGTGTTTCTCAACAGTGGTCCCTGACACTTGGGAACTTGGCACACTGATTGTCAGCATCCAGTGTGTTTGACCTGGAGTGAGAGCCACTAAAGGAACCATAAAACCTGTAGATATTTTTGCATAGGTTTCATCTTCCAATAGCTTTAGGTATTACATCGATGATACTTATTAGAGGTTCATAATGACCTATAGAATTATGCTGGCCAAAGTGGTAGCCACTAGCTGCATAGGGCCATCCAAATTTAAATTAATGAAAACTAATTGAAATTAAAAATTGGGCATTCAAGTTACACTTCAAGTGCTCATAACTACATATGGTCAGTGGCTACCATGCTAAACAGCACAATGTAGACCATGCCAGTATTATAGAATGTCCCAATGTACAACTGAATCATACACATTATCTTGGGTTTTGCGGTGGTGGACAAAAATGAACCTACCTAGAGATGAGTCAAGTACCTACAGAAGAAGAGCAATAATGTATCCTCGGGGACAGGGATGTACCTGTATAACCCACAGTGGACTGAGCTATGTACTAACAGACACTAACACCTGGTGTCTAGACACATCCCACATCCTTGTGTCTCACAAAGAAGATAAGGGTTAAGGATTAGGCTTCATTCCCCACAAATGCCTCTTTTGATGAACTAGCCTGATAATTCCTTCTCTTGTAGATGCCACTGCATAAATGAGAAATCATTTCAGATTTCACCTCATATTATTTCTATTCAAGAACTGCCTTTGCTTGGGTGCATCTACGCTCTTACTTTGAGGAATTTTTGCTTGGCACTTGCCTTTCCAGGCATTGCATTCTCTCTAATGTCTTGATTGCACTCTCTTCTTTGTGCAATCAAGCCTTAGCTTCAGAAGCCTTTTTTTTTACATAGTCATTCAATCACTGCTTTACAGAAAAGGATCCCTAAACCTGGCATCCTAGAACCCAAACCTAGAATAGCCTACAAGCTGCCCCCCATCTGAGAATAAGGTTCAGACATTTTAGTGAAGTAAAAAAAAAAAAGTGGTATGTGTCAGTTAGCTGTGTAACAAATAGGCCCTAAATCTCAGTTGCACACAGCAATGATCATTTATTCCTCATCTGCCATTCATTTGGGTGCCAGTTTGAAGTGGCATCAGCTACTCAGTGGAGGATCTCAAAGATGGCAGAAATATAAGAGAACAAGTGAAACTTGTCAGGTTCCTTGAGGCTGGACTCAGAGCTGGTGAGCCATCACATCTCCTCTCATCAAAGTAACCCATATTGCCATGCCCAAATCCAAGGCACAGGAAGGGGCATTCTGTATCATATAAGAATAGCTACAAATTTACCTAGACTGTTATTTGAGTCCAGGGTAGAGTGAGAATTGCATCCTATAATTCAACCCATTGCATTATACAGATTATGCAGTTGTTAGGGAAGGAAAGTGAGCAAATAATCAATTATCTATCTACTCCCACTAGTAGACTTCTAACTCAGTGAATGAGCTCTGAAGTATCATGTATCTGTTGCTATGTAACAATCTGCTCCAAGATTCCATGACATCAAAGAACTACCATATCATTTTGCTTATAATTTTGTGGGTGAGAAATCTGAGCTTGACTCAGTGGGATGTTGGAATGGGTTGGGGTTGTTGCTGTCTGGCTTTACTGAAATGTTTCAAGTAAGAAACCTGTGCTTCTCTTTCTTTCTCCAACAGGCTAACCAAGCTTGTTCACACAATGGTAAAAAAAAAAAAAAAAAAAAAAAAAAAAAAAAAAACACCCCTAGCACCCTAGCATAAAACTAGACAAATAAGGCCTCCTATGATGAAGACTTAGAATTGGCACCTACCAGTTTGTTGCATCCTATCTACCTTAAGGAAAGTCATGTCAGATTTGAGAGTCATTAAAAATAGAATCATCTTCTAGGATAGTGGCTCTTAACCTTCCTAATGCTGTGACCCTTTAATACAATTCCTCATGTTGTGTGACCCCCAAGCATAAAATTATTTTGTTGCTACTTCATAACTGTCATCATGCTACTGTTATAAATTGTAATGTAAATATCTGATATGCAGGATATCTGATATGTGACTCCCAAAAGGGTCATGACCCACAGGCTAAGAAATGCTGTTCTAGATGGTACAAGTGCAAAGGAATCTCATATTATTTCAGCAATCTACTGGATAGAGCCAGAATATATGTCTTATGATTGTAAATAAAATTATAATGTTTGTTCCCATCTGGAATTTTCCAAAGAGGCAGCCCAAAGAGTAGAAAATCGTGTGTGATAGAGTTTAGAGAAGAAATATTAATCAATGATGCTCTTTACAGTGAGACACCATTCAATGCCCTGTTAATTGATGAGACAATATTAAAAGTATTCTGGTGTCATATTTTGACTTCATCCAGTTATTATCAATCCCACATAACACCATCAGTTCTCTGGTGGAAATCTACAGGATTGAATTTGCTAATAAAGTCCCCATTTACATCCATCATAGGTCAGTCCCACCTGTTAGCCCTTTTCTAAAGGATAGGGTTGCAGCTGTCAGTAACAGCTGCAACAATAACACTAAGTTTCTATAGTTTCATTCTGTATGCGAGCCAAAGTGAACACAAATGATACACTATGTCATTTATCCTTTGGGGGGTGTATTTATTCAGGAACAGCTGGCCACTAGTGAATGCAAGTGTGTAATTCCCTAAAATATATATCTTCTCTATGTACTTCCAATTTGCCATTTCATCCTACCAAGATTTTCAATGCAGCACATTCCCTTATAGCATTTAAAATATATTCTAAATTCCATTTTCTTCCTATTCATCTGTAAGAGTCCTTTTTTTTTACTTTCCTCCAATTTTGTATAGCTAACCATAACTTTGCAGGATACCTTTGAACTTATTTTAGTAATGACTATTACACTTCTGTATTATTTGGATTTCTAAAGCATTGATTTTCAAATTATGATAGTCACCAAGTCCAATTCACATATGTCAGAACTAAGAAAGAAAAGTCCATGCCAGACTACATAGCAAGGACTTGAACTTAGTGTGGTCATGTTAGTCCAAAAGGGGCCGAATTGTTCTGTTTTAGTTGAGAAATCTCTATTTTTATTCCATGTTTATAGTAAGTAACCTCCAAATTTGATGTTGAATTGGACAGAATCAAATCCATCTTTAAAATAACTGCAACTCGTTCCAATAGTACCTGAATATTTCTTAGTTTTGTCCTTTGGGGGTCTAAGCATGTTTTCTTGAGGACACATAAGCTTAAGTAATTAATCTCTCTCCTAAATCTTTATTCCTCTGTACTGGCATGCTGCTTCTACCACAACTTGAAGTGTTTAATGTGAACTTACTCTGCTGTCTTACTACATCTCCTGAGAATGTTTTCCACCAAACACCAGGAAAGACAATGAGCAAAGTAGGAAGAAAATTAGTTTTCATGGTCTAAGTCCCCAGCCCTGCTGAGAAAGCAGTGAGTATTTCTGTGTCTAGCAATACGCCCATTTGATCACCCATCCCCTTCTCAGTATAAATGTGGGCCATCATCTAGAGCCAGTTGGGGCTGAAGAGATGGCTCAGAGGTTAAGAGCACTGGCTGCTCTTCCAGAGGTCCTGAGTTCAATTCCCAGCCCCCAATTGGTGGCTCACAACCATCTGTAATGAGATGTGGTGCTCTCTTCTGGCCTGCAGGCATACATGCAGGTAGAACACTGTATACATA